>JAGDQP010002731.1:84923-101059 GCA_022664845.1 Lepisma saccharinum | reverse complement strand
GGAGGGAGGAGGTGGTCTACTGCTCCCACGCTGACCAGACGTGTTGGGAGAGGAGAGCCGAAGCTCTCAACTGTGATCGCTACCTCTTTATTCAAGAAGCTCCCCAATTGGCCTCACGACGCTGGGTGGACGCCGCACAAGCAACACCATCTGGAGTACTGCAACGGTCACCCGTCCAAGCACTGACCAGACCCAGAGCTGCTTGACTTCGGTGATCTTACGGGAACCGGTAGACCAGCTCGGCTAGGGCGTTGCCCATATATATATAATAATAATAATAAATCACAGCCATATTCAATCCACTAGTGGATGAGGCTTCTCCCCGAAGGGAGGAGTTGGTCTACTGCTCCCACGCTGACCAGACGGGTTGGGAGAGGAGAGCCGAAGCTCTCACTGTGATCGCCACTGTCTTTTATTCACAGCAGCTCCCCAATTGTCCTCACGATGCTGGGTTAACACCGAAATTTTTGAGCCCCTACCGGAAATCGAACCCGGGACCGCTCGCATTGAAGTCGAGCGCGCTACCGACTAGGCTACGCAGAAGCTCATATGTATATATATATATATATATTTATTTTGTGATCTCCATGACTTCAATATTAATAAAATATGAGAATTTTTGTCGTAGGACCATTATGTCTATGATTCACCAGGTTGTAGGTTCGCTACTCACGGCCCCGCTTTGTAACAAATGCAAAAGTACAAACAATGGTGTGCGTATGTGTGTGTCTGTCTGTCTTTCTGTCTCTCTGAGAGACAGAGAGAGAGAGAGAGAGAACGAGCAAACGAGAGAAATTGTTTCATTGAATCAGTCTACACACTTTGTGTATACACAAAACTATGTTCGCTTGGAAACGAATTTCCAGAGGTAATGTAGTTGATGACTTCCAGTAAGCTTTACTATTCATATTTGCTTATCTATATTGATTTAGTACCAGAATCATTAAACCATACTGACCTGATAGTTACTGACCGCATATGCTTTAGTTTTCATCATTTTCGATATTTCAACATTGCTACAATTTCACTTCCGAAGTACCTATTACAAAACTTGAGAACTCTCTGCGTATTTGCTTATTTGAACATTTTTATTGTTATCGAACCTTTGTGAATTCGAATAGGCCTACTCGTAATTGGGAATTCACTAGGTCTTCTCTTGATCAATAGTTCCTCTAATCTGATCTTTATGAGCATTACTCGAAACTGAGGTTCTTTAAAACTGTCTTACTTTCAACTGACAAGGTGGAAAAAGAATATTCAGAACAAATGAGTTAGAATGATCATGTTATTTATCGCCTGCGATATTTTTCTAACACTAAAGTCACTTAGATGTTATTCCCTTTTTCACAAGAACCTTGTGTTAGGTAAATGCCAAAATTAATAGAGAACAAATGAGAACCGCCGTGACCGGGACTCCAACCAGGATCTCCCAATATATCGAGAGTTTGACTTCATAACCAGCTACTACGACTGGGATAATGTCAAGGTGTGAGGAGTATTCTAACAGAGAATTGACCGTATTGTGGTGGTAAAAGGGATAGTATACCCAGCCGGCATCTGGGAGATCCGGGGTCGAGTCCCGGTCACGGCGGTTGTCAATTTTTCTGTGTAAATTTCACCGAAGTAAGTTCTTAAAATATTATACTTGCCGTTTACTGGTATCCTGTTCTAAGTTTGCTATAAATTCTAAATTCAGCAGAACACTTAGTTATATATTGAGGTAAGTTGGAAACCAACAATAATAATTGTTCTGTGTACTTTGAATCATATATACCTCTTGCAGAAAACACACGGCAGTATGTTGAGCTTAAGCATTCCAACAGTAAAGCATATAAGGTTATTATTGCTTTGGAGTAATTATGGCAGTACAGTTAGTTTCAAACTCCCGCAGTGAGGAGCTACATTTGAGCCACCGACAATGCTCCGACATATTTACCCTATATTTTTAACCATTTTCAAAAATAATTTCGGAAAATCGAATCCAATACGGAAGGGAAAACTATCACATTCCACTAACATCATAATATCCACCAACTTAATATATAAACAAAATAAATAGAGATAAACGTTTTCATTTCCAGTTTTTACTATAGGGAACTTTCGAAACATTTTCAACCCAAGAGAAAAAAAAAGAGTTTAACAAGAATTTAGTCCTTGAGCCAGAACCCAAAAATTGCGCTTTTGGTTTCATCTCTGCGGACTTGACTATGGATTCACATGGGTCCAAGGTATTTATAGAATGATGATATTTTGAAATGTGCGGTAACTTATAGCTGCCATATTGAAAAAAAAAAGACCGCCAAGCATTATGCACATCTATGGGCGTTTTGCATCTTTTAAAATCGGTTCCACACATACTGCGGGCTTGACGATATGTACATTTTTTGGATTTACACTGGATTCACATTGGTCCAATGTATTAACTGAATAATTATACTTTGAAATTTTCTGTATTTCATAACCGCCATATTTGAAAAATTGCGGACCCGTATATACACGTCACCATTATTAGATGGATCACAAACTTTTTAACACATAGAACAACTAGGGTCAGATCGGGTGATAAGTTTTCGGAAGAAATAGATATTGTAAGGGGGGTTCCACAGGGGGCAGCTTTGAGTCCTATCCTTTATTCTATTTATGTAAACGATACACCTCTGCCGGCAAATAATCGAATACAACTTGGATTGTTTGCAGACGATACTGCATATTGGACTTCTGCAAAGACAGTACGAAGGGCAAGCAGTAATTTGCAAAAGGCAGCAAACAAATTTACGCAATGGTGCAGAATGTGGAAACTTATACTAAATGAAAAGAAAACTCAGTTCGTAATTTTCTATCCAGGGGGGAGAGGAACAAAGAAAGATAAGGAAGAAATTTCTATTACTATAAACAAAGTCAAAATTAAACCTAACAATTCGGCGATCTATTTGGGCTGTACTTTGGATCAGAGATTAAATTTTAAAAAAACACATTGCTATTAGACGGAAAAAGGGACTTCAGGTTTTCGCTCTCCTCAAATCTCTTCTATTAGCTGATTTACCAATGAAAATCAAAATTCGAATATATTTAGCTATTTTGAGACCCATGATGGTGTACGGACATGAGCTGTTTCATTCAGGCATAAACATTGACTTGATATACAAATATGAAAGGTACTGGCTAAGGACATCAAGAAGGATGTGGAAACATGAGGCTCAAGATTTATACAAAGATGTACCAATTAAACATATGGACGAATATCTACAAGAAAGAAAGATCAAATACATAACGTCCTCCATAACTAAGAAATTTGCACAACAAAATTTACAGTTTGACATGAACATTAAAATATTGAGACATCATATCACACTACAGGAACTGATATTACACACCAAATAAATCAATTTCAAAGGAACGAGAGAGGCGAAAGGAACAATTAACTAAGAGACATACACTTCATTCAAAAAGGATGCGGCGGGACAGCATGAGAAAAAAGGAAAGGATGACTACACTGAAATTAATGTCAACGACGGATTTCACTAAATACTTGACATTAATTACATAATTAACGATTCCCATGCCACCAAATTTCCCATACAGACTAAAGACATAAAATAGACAAAATTAAAATACCACAAAGAATTGGTTTCAATAACAGAATTTATTCGTTTAAATTCGGACTAATTTAAAATTTTACTTGTCCACTTCCAGTTTGGACCACGTTAATTCAGTAAACGCACTTAATTAGTACTGTTAAAAAAAATATTGCTCAAAAGAAACAAGATAACGAGATACAAATAAATAAATAATATAAATAACAATAGATTTAAATACTTTAGGAATTTGACCACTTCCACTCTAGACCAATTTAAATTTTTATTGCCCACTTCCACTTTATACCATTACAAATAGAAATCATACTGAGATAAGTTTTCCGGATGTTTGTTTGGTGCGGGGCTCGTGTCCTGCTGCGGTGTCCATTCATCCAACTAATTTAAATATATCAAACTATTTTACTATATCAAAGGACGATAGTAGCCATTGGGCTAGAAGTCCTGTCCAGGTGGCCCTGCGGGCCCTGGACAAATTTACGTTATTGATCGATACTTTCGATACCTCGATACCACCGATACTTGCAAAGTATCCGTATCGATCGAAATCTCAACTAATGAAGTCGATAGATATTTTGAATTTTTTTTTTACATTAATATCTTTCTCTTAAAAAAAGACCATGGTAGAACTTTAGGTTTATAGCTTAAATCTTAAAGCTTCTTTGAATTTGAATTTTATTTATAGCCTTTAGGCATCTGTGACTCAGATCAAAGTTAAATTATATGAAAGCAATACATCTACATTTTAATTTTAAATAATGTATGTATTATTTACTACATTGAAATACATTGTGAAAAAAGTATCGGAAATAAAAAATCTAATATCAAGTATCGAAGGTAAGAAATAAGTATCGAGCGTGTCTAGAAATTATGGTGTCAACCCATCTCTAGCTGCTGAGATATAAAATTCTGGAAGTGGAGAAGAAACTCATAATGGCTTATTTAGTACTGAATGAAAGCATTCTTACACACACACTATATAATCGAGAGGAAAGTGTCCGATTTTACCCCCCTCATGCTATCCTATATTTCCTTTTTCGCGGTCACTTTGCGTTATGTTAAAAAAAAATTACGTAGGATAAGGAAAATACAAACAGTATTTTTTTTTCTGAATATAATACTACGACGATAAGATACTTGAGTATTGAAAAAATAATACTATGCAGGAAGTTTCCTAGTTGTAGGGCCGACTGAAAGTAAGAGATCGGTTGGTGAGAAATTTGATTATCCTTTAGTTCTTCGACGCCTGGTATGATTTCTGCTGCACCGAAATGAGGCTCCTAGTCTCAGATTTTAGGAAGAGCAGCTGAATTCTTTCTTCCTTGTCAATTTTCTTGTCCCTTGGCTTACGGATCTTGTAAAATGACATTATTTCAGTAATTCACTACTCTTTATGGCTATCTAGCCATACGCACAAATACAGATAACCAGTAGCGTAGATAGGAATTTCTCATTGAGGGGATATTTAGATAATCGCATCCTTGATAGTTATGCAACCCAACACAACAACCTAAAGTAAAAATATATTTCGGGGCTTCTTAAATTTTGACCACCACAATCGTGCGTGAAACATATACATGAATAGATTATATCCTTGTAGTTTGCTTAGTTCAGTCATAATTCTAATATAAATTTAGCCATATTTCAAATTTCAAGTTGTATTTTGTCAAGAACGAAGAGTTTCTCGACCAGTATTTACTTTTTCGCTCACTTTGATGACAGATTTCGCTTCTAGAACTACCAGTTCGTTCGGTCATATATGAAAGTTTCAATTTTTCGAAGATATACTTATTCGCTACAGAGTATAAAATATCATCTCTGGCGTAGATGTGGGTGCGGGTTGTACAAAATTGGAAGCACTTTTAAAAAGTTTGGAAATCTTATACGCTTCTATTGTAGTTTGAATAGAACATTTTATTTTTGTTAATTTCGTTTTGGAAGGTTTCAGTTACTGTAGAATATTTTATATACAAAGGAAAATTAAAATTATTTTAATTTTGGGAGTCTATTTTCTCGTGTTCAGTGTCTTCATTAAAAAAAAGATTAATGGAGCCTCAGATTAATGGAACACTTTTTTTTATCGTTCTATCATTTTAGTTGAGTTTTGTAGCTATTGAATATTCTAGACCCATACTATTATTTCGTACAGCTCAGTGACGTACTCAGGCGGAGAGTTCACAGGATGTTGACCTCTTCCAAACTCCGACATCTTTGTAAACTTAGCATAATTTTAGGCGTAATTATGTATTTATTATCTAATTTCGTATCCAGACCCTTCTTGAACCTTTCCCAAATTCCTGAACACCATAAGAATCTGGATACATTCCTGAAAGGGTTTGCTAATACTGTAATTGTATCTCATTTTCTGGACTTTTGGAGATATTTTAATAGATTCTGCCGTACTTTGATTTACTGCAACTTGTTTTGTCTTCCTTCTGACAGTTTTCTTTGTTTCTTTTAAATTTTATAACAGCATCTTTGGCATTATTCACAGATTCTACTAAGTGAATGTGTTTCTTTTGTAAGAATCTGTACAACGGTTAATCGTAGGGAAACACTAATCCAATCGAATGAAAACAGGGAAGAAATTAGAAATGCATTAAATACATTACATGCCTTCAATCTAAACTTGTGAGATTGTTCAATAAAGAAATTTGGACAATTTCTTCGAACACAAATTAGGTTAATTCTGTAAAATCATGAGTTATACTTTTATATCTGTTTTCTAATACTTAGTAATTTCTTTATGCTCTACGCCTAGGGGATATATTTACACTCTTCATATGCCATAAAAATACCTGTTCGTAAGCGAATATATAAAAATAGGTGATCCGATTGTTCTTAAATAGTTTAATATCAGTCAAATATGAATTGTTTTAAATACTTCCTCATTGAGTTGCACAATACACTTAAATTGCAGCAGGGTACTGTCACATTATGTCTTGAACAGTTTTAAAATTTTCCAGCAAACTGCTATAATCTTATCAAAATAAGAACCCATAATTAACACCAAAATCTATCAGATTTGATAAATTGTTTTCGTTAAGTACCGACCTTCTTTTTTCACAACTCTCCTTTCAACACCATGTTAGGGAAAGGTCTACCAGGTTGTTACCAAGTCACGTGAACAAACTTATTATTATTTTTTAATCTTACATACTCATCATTGACGTAGTTACCAATAATGGAGAATATCCCATGTTGGTCATATTGAAAGTTTCATCCGCTAATGCAGAAAAACATTGCATATTCGGACAACATTTCATAATTGAAGTTGATTGCAGATTTCACTCATTTGATTTTAATGGTTAGACTCTTCTCTCCTTATAGCCGAACGCGGTAGTCGTGTGATCTGAGGCATTAGACCACCGTCTTCAAAGACGAGGTTTCGAGTCAGTTTTAACAAGCATTGTACTTATTTAACAGGGATAGGCCGAAGTCAAAAGTTACTAACATGCTCCATACTAGTGAAATAAAAATACGGAAAAATTGAACGCCGGAAAAAACGAGGCAAAAAGTTTTTTTTTTTTTTAATTTTTCGAGCTACTTAAAAAAACACACTTTTTTTGCCATTTCGGGGCAGCTAACATTATTTGCTCATTAATAAATAGCTAAAATGTTAGTTTTTAGTACAAATACACATTTAGAATAATATAATCTGTATTGGGACTCGCAGAACAAAACTGTGTTCCGCAAATGTGTATTCAATCGATTCCAGCTTGCAGCCAGATATTGAGTTGCGATGGGACAATCTAATGCAGCGGAAAACTTAACGTTTCTTACTCCATCTTAATAACAATGCTATTCGTGAACTTTTCAAATCTATATTTTACGAAAAAACAAGAATGAGTGTGTTTTATGAAAGTAAATAGACCTACCTTCTTATAAATATGATAAACCCGTTCGAACTTTGAACAGTTTCTGGGCAAAGTAGGGGTAGTATATGAAAGCTACCAATAACGTTTTTGTAAATTATTACTTTATAGTCCAAGAAAATTATTTTCATATTTAAGTTCATGCTTTCTGAATACTTTTGGAGCTCTTTTGTGTGAAGGAACAATGTAAGAAAGTCACCTTAAATATGTTTCAAAGAACTGGGTGTTATAGAAAAACGAGTCGTGGTTAAGCAACTCATTTTACGCTACTGTGAATATTATACATGCTATTTAAAATTAGAAGTTATTACTATGGGTAAATCTGAAGACATACATATGTATATTGTTCTATTGCTCATTATACAATATAATTGATAATTATTCGAAATATTAAATTCAGAGTATTATGATCAAAGAATATATTTTATGTGTGAAACTATATTTTATTTGCTGTATTATATAATTCTATTCATTGCTCTCAGATGCCTAAAGGCCATAAATAAAATTAAAATTCTATTCATTGCCCCAGTATTCCAGAAAAATAAAATTCCTATCTCTTTTCTATTGTAAAACAGATTACTATCGCATTATTATTATTATTGTGTAATGAAATGCCAACCGGATCTTTGTTATATACTCAAAAATATTTACACTTGCTCCTATGGCCAGAACCCAGAGCAGAGAGGCAAAAAAGCGTAATGGGTGAGTCCGACAAATCTTTGTTAAGAATTTACGAATCGTTAAGAAGTTGTAAGAACCTTGAAATACATTAAATTCGTTCAATTATTAACTGAAATTTATAAAAACCACAAAATATCTGCAAGTAGTGAATATTCGTGACGAAAAAGCAAAGAAAAACAAACAAACACACACACACACACACAAAAGATTTTGTCAATAAAACCACGGTTTTTGCCCCGTGGAAAAGAAAACATTTTTCCTCTGTGTATGTTTTTTTTTTTTTAATTTCCGATTTTTCCCCGACCTTTAAAACACTACTCCATACAAAATAAAGTTTATCTAAAGTTCACCTTCTCCCCTTATGATCTGAAAGGTCATATTAGATCTTACATAGATCTGTATCTTAAAAGCACCAAACTTTCCCAGTTTTGTGAAATTCCTATTTTTTTCAATCATATCTAATGTATGTTAAAATTATTTCTTCCCTACTTACGAAATACCTGCTTCAACCACAGATGCGAAATATTTTACATTTAAAATTTTCTCCGATCTACCCTCGTTGACTCTATCACTAACAGAAATTACGATATATTTTATTACTCTCTTGAAATCGTCTTTCTACCGGCGATATCTATATGATTGTCACAGAAAGCTGTTGTCTAAACGTATGGTCATCTTTTTCAAATTTTTGAATTTTTTTCTACTGGTTGTCCTGAAAACTATTTAGAACATTCACCTAATCGTGAAATTACAACGTAGAATGTACGATCCTTTATCTGTTTAGAATAAACAAACAATTATTATATAGGAATGGACATAAATCATAGTACTGTTACCGTCCTTAAAATTAATTTTATTTTTTAACTAATAATTATACTTCCAAACATAGCTTAATTCTATTTCTTGCGGAAATATTATCTTCCCAAGTCCTTATAGGTGGAGTCAAGGGGAAGGATATATCCCCCATATCCCTCCTTACGTGCGCCACTGCAGATAACCACATACTGTCATAAAATAAAAAGACGCACAATTTGTACTACCGGTCAAATGTGCGTGAATAAAGGGAAAGAACCTACTCATGACGGACACAATGCTGATTTTGTGAAGTTTGAAGCTACGAAACAACCGCCAACCACTCAGAGACCTTTAGAAACACCATATACTTGATTGCTAAATATTTTCGGTGTGTCTGTGTGTGTGTGTGAGAGAGAGAGAGAGAGAGAAAAGCTGACTTGATTCCGATGGAGCTGGAATGCTCGTGTTCCTTAACACAAACCTATAGGCTATAACATCCAGTCATTAGAAAGTATTTTTAGCTGTTATTATTTGTTTTCTTATATTTTGATATACCTTATTAAGTGAAAGAAATATTAACTTTAACAGTTTCAAATTTTAAAATGACGACTTCTACTTTTCTGTAAAACAAAGTGGTAAAGAATTTGCACATTTAAGATGAGATTATACACAATTATTGTAAATATTTAAGATAGAAGAAGATAATACAGTAAAACAGTTAAACGACAGAAAACATATTTATATGTAACTTTCGATTACATATGTATCATTTTGATTGTCTCACATAGCACAGGATATCTATCCCAAGAACATCTTATTTAGGTCCACAACATGGGTACAATATCCCAGAATTTTTGGGATCAAATAAGTATATACTACGATATAGTTTTTAGAATATTAAAAAAGGATATTCTTGGTTGGAGTTTCAGGAATATTCTGAGAATACCTGCAAATAATAATTGTTCTCTACATATTCGTAAATGTACATGGGATATCCCCAGCTTAGGATATACGATCATTCTGGACATTCAGATATTCGTAGAATATTCTCCGCAAATACCAAGAATATCGTAGAATATACTTGTGATAATCCAATATCCCCAAGGGGATATTGTAGTATATTAGTAGGATATACCTGCGCTCTGTGAGGTAAAACAATATTGAAGAAAGTACCAAGTACCGAAGGTCACAAATAATTACTGGTATCGAGAAATTCTAGTATCGGTCCATCTCTAATTTATATAATAATTTTAATTACGTAGGTATCATTTGCATCGTAAAACACTGTTGAAGAAAGTTTTTTTTTTTTCATTTTTTTTTCATTTTGGGACCCACCTTCCACCCCTGTCTCTATGCATTCTTTGCACAAAATGGGTTGTGCACTTCCAAGGGCGTGCAGCACGAGCAGTTGTTCGCTCTTCCCATTTTGGGACAGGCAGTCCCTAGAGATTCTCGGATTGCCGGTGTTCCGACAGTCCGAGAAGCTCCTTTGTTCCCTCAGTTTTGACCTCGGGTGGTGCGGGACGGACTTTGGACCAGGCGTCCAGAATGTTCTCCTGGTCTTTATTCCTAATTTTGGATTTTTTTTTTCTTGGGGGGGATGCCCTACCATTATCTTTTATTTGCAATTTTATACAGAAAACATTTAACATATAGAACACACATACACACAAGGACAGCACAACATAGACGTCGACTCAAGATGGCTTCCTCTTCTTTTTCTGAAACGATAAGAAAAAGGGGGAGGGAAATGAAGCTGGACTGCAACGTAAGTATTACTGGAATTTTCTCACAAAGTTTTTGCTGGTCCGTTCTGTTTTTCCATTTCTGGTTCCCTTCCTCCTTTACTTACGAAGTTTGTCTTGTTCCTCAAGTCACCATCACATCACACACACAACACTTATAGGCTAATATATTTGAAAATGCTTGAATGTTTGTGTCCCGGATTCCAGGTCACTCACATTTAGTTTCTGTTTTATTTATTTTTTATATTTTTTTTTCGCTTTCTTGTTTTAATCTTCTATTATATTTGGCCTCCCGTCACCACTCACACACACGCACACTACTACTTGAGCGTCTCTTGCTGCCGGATTCCTGCAGCAAGGCACCCACCAGGACACCGCTGGTTTCCAGCGGTCACACACTCGCTCACTATTACGCACTTTCACTGATCTTGATTTTGTGCACTATTGTTGATTTAGTTATTATTTTAATTTTTCTCTCTTTTTAATGGAGTTTTGTTATAGGTTTAGTTTGCGTTATGTATTTCAGTTTCGGTTTGTTCTAGTACCCGGATTGTTCCATACCGCCTGCTGATAGCGAAGCTCACGCTCGTCGAACCGGCCGCGCAAACTCGCCTCGCCCGCGAGGTCCGCGTCACGTTTCCCTCCATGCGGTATCAGCTCCCTAATCTGTTTTCTATTGGTCAGCCTCTGGTCTTCGCCGCGCCCGGCCTCGGTCGCCTCCGGATATAAATTTCCTTCTGTGATACTCTGTTACTTTTTGGGTTATCTCCTGGAGAACAATCGCCAGTTCTGGTGTTCTCAGAACCTCAGCGATTTCCATATCCTCCAGGAGAGTTCTTTGTTCGCCAACCAGGTTTTCTGTTTCTTCGCATTTTAGCATTACGTGTTCCGGGGTAGCGACCGACCCACAGGCGCGACACAGGTTATCCTCCACTATATTCATATCCTTCAGTTTCTGCCTGAATGGGCCATGTCCCGTGAGGAAGTGTAACAGACCTCCCGTAATCTCCACGTCGAGCTCCATCCTGCCAACCACGTCCGGTATTATACTATATAATCTTCTAGCTTTCGGGCATTCTTGCCATAGATGCTGCCATGCATTGATTAGTATTTCCTGCACATCCTGCTTGTTGTCCACAGGAGCATGTAGTATCCTAGTGACTTTTTCGTTATTCTTCTTTTTGATCCAATACATAGCACCTAGCTTTTTGACTTGTAGGTGCAATGGCATGGTTGCTGCAGCCACCTGGAGTGCCTCCACCGGCGTTGTTCTGTATGCTCCTGTGAGTCTTATCAGAAGTTGTCTTTGAGCACGGTTTATTGTTTGACTTTGTCTGACATCGTCCATCCGGTGGCTCCAGACACTGGCGGCGTATCCGACTAAAGATCTTATGATGACGTCATGGTACAGCTTAACAATTTTTATCGGTATCCTTAGTTCTTTTGTCGCAATGTTTACTAGTTTATGTGCGATTTTGATTGCTTTGCTTGATATCAATTCGGTGTGTTTTCTGAAGTTTAACTTTTCGTCAAGTGTTATTCCTAAATATTTAAAAGTTTGTACTCTCTTAATTGTTTTATTATTAATTTTGATTATAGGTCCTCTGTTAAGATTAAGTTTTCCTTTAAATAGTACAAATTTTGTTTTCTCTGCTGAGACTGTTAATTTATTATTACTGCACCATGACGCCATTTCTCTTGTGACGGCGTTAGATTTCCTTTCTATCTCCAATCTGCTGTTTCCTTTTATTACCACCGCCAGGTCGTCCGCAAACCCTACCACCCGTTCCACCTCTTGTAGTTCATTAAGCATCTCGAGACATGGCTGGAAGGTTAGGTCCCAGAAGATCGGCCCCAGAACCGACCCCTGAGGACATCCTCTTGTTGGTCTTTTGCCCACAACTCCATCGGCCGTACTCACTTCTATTCTTCTATTACAAAAATAGTCTTTAATCACTTTCCAAATTTTTGTGTGAATTTTTAGTTTTTTTATCTCTCTCATTAGAGCTGGCCACCATAGGTTGTCGAACGCCCCCGCTATGTCAAAGAATATTCCTATAGTATATTTATACTCGTCATTATTAAGTTGCTGAATTTTGTTACAGAGCTCGTTGATGGCGTCTTCAGTAGATTTGTTTTTCCTAAAACCAAATTGTAAATTGCATTCATTAATATTTGGCCTTTTATTATTTATCTTCGCTGCGATTACTTTTTCGAATATTTTACTTACGACGTTTAGCAGGCAGATAGGTCTATATGACTTAGGGTTTGTTCTATCCTTATCCTCGCCTTTCAGGAGTATAACCAGCTTTGCCTTCTTCCACGTGTTTGGGAAGATTCCTTGTTCTAAGCATTCGCGAAAAAGCCTTACGAGGTATGGAGTCCAGATATCTTTGTTTTCTTTATAGATTTCGCTCTTTATGTCATCTGGGCCTGGGGCCTTTCCATTTTTAAGACTTTTTATGGCTTGTTCAACGTCCTAGTTTGTAACGTTGAGCTCTTCATTATTTTCTTCCTCTCGCTCGGGGTTATAGGTCATGGATGCTTCCCTCGTGAGTGTATTCTGCTCATTATCTAAATCATCGGGGAACAATTTTGCTAAGAGTAACTCTGTAGTATCCTTCCAGCTGGTGGTAAACTGCCCATTATCGTTTTTCAAGGTGTTTAGGGTGCCCCTCGTCTTTATTTTACTCATCACAATCTTGTAGGGTGTTCCCCATGGGTCTAGACTAAGATTATCCTCTACGAATTTGTTCCAGGTTCTTTTTTTGTGTTCGCGTAGCTCTTTCTCGAATTGTTGTTTGATTTCCCTATACTTGTTTAGTCTGCTTTGCCTCAACTCGTGGTCTCCAGCCGCTCTGTAACTTCTTCTAGCTGCTTTTGTTTTTCTTTTTAGTTTATCTAATGCCGCTGTCCAATACGTTTTCTTCTTTTTAGTTCCACCTTTTTTATTTGGGATGGCTTCTTCGATGGCTTTCTTTGTGACCAGCTCTAGTTTCTCCGTCAAGTTATGAATATTATAGTTTATGTCAATCTGTGGTAAGTGTAGTTTGTTATTAATTTTTTTCCAGTTTATTTTGTTTACATTATATTTAAATGCCGTTTTGTCTCCTTCATCCTCTTCACGATCTTGTTGTTTTAGATTTATGTTAAATCCGATGGCGTTATGGGCACTCGTTGTTGCATCTTCCACGACTCTCCAATCCGTTAAGTTATTATACACGTTTCCCCCGGACAAGGTTACATCGATATTTGACTCCGCCCCAGCCCTGCCCCTAAATGTCGGCGGTTGTCCTTCTCTATTGTGGATGTTTAGGTTAAACTGTTGGATCATCTCTTCGAACATTTCTCCATTACCGTCAGATCCGGGGCAGTGCCACAGCGGTGACTTTGCATTCAGATCCCCCAAAATCAGTATATCTCTATTATTAAAAGCATTCAGAATATTCTCCAGTCTCATTACAAACATCTCGGTCGGAAGAGAGAACTGACAGTAAATATTGACCACTAACAACTTTCTCTTTTTAGTAGTTATCCTAGACACTGGACCCACCTGTCCGAGTATTGGGCATGCTCTAGGGTTTCTATATTCTTATTGAATATCAGCGTTGCAACCATAGGATTCTCCTCCCTCGGCAGCACCGCCACGACATCTACCGGAAATCCCTGTAGTTTTCCCTTTCTTGTGTACGGTTCCTGTAGGCATGCTACGTCCACGTTCTCCTCTTCACATAGGTGTCTCAGCTCAGCGCATGCTAGTTTAGATCTATCCGCGTTGAGCTGGATGATATTAATCATGGTTTATGGTTGTCTAGTGTAGACGTAGCATGCAGGAAACTTTTCTGCTGGATTGAAGGCTATCCGACCATATGCCATGACAAACTGTCTATAGACGCTGTTCAGTCGAAAAGTCTCATTTCTTCTTTCAAAAACCTTGTCTACCAGCTTGAGCAGGTCGCCTGGGTCCGAAGTAATTCCATCTGATTTTAGATTAATTCTGTCTACCTCTTCAATTATCGGGAAGGTGATGCTTTTCCCTTGTGGGTGTATGTTCCTTATAATGACTCTCAGTGCAGCCGTCAGTGTGTTGGTCTCCTCAAGTCTCGACAGGTTATAGTCCAGTTGCAGGGTGGTATACAGACTTCTGGGGTGAGATGCAATCATCTTTGTTGAAGAAAGTATCGAGTACCGAAGGTAAAAAAATCCCTTTCGGTAGGCCTACAGGCTGAGGTAGATTTCGAAGTTTCGCTGGGAGCCGGGGCTCGCCCCCCAACTTCAGTGCTTTTGAGAAGATGCGCCTCCTTTATCTTAATCAAAATCTTTCAGCAGCCCTACACTACCACGGAGTACATCTTCACCCTCCCACGGTTGGCTGCGCCCCCAAAGGGAAGATTTGCCCCATTTATTGTAACCTACTCTTGGTCATACACCTTCATCGAAAATTTCGTTTCTCTACCTTCAATGATTTGGAAATTGGGTTTTTGGGAAGGCCATTTTGGATCCAAGTTGACGACTTTTTGAAAGTTTTCTTATTTTGTCGTGACCTACTTGTGATAGTACAACTTCAAGTAAAATTTCATTTATCCAGCTCAAACGGTGTGCAAAATGGGATTTTGGGCGGTCATTTTGGATCCAAGATGGCGACTTTTCCCAAATGTTGTGATATTTCCCTAAGCTACTCGTCATAATGCACCTTTATGCCATATTTCGTATCTCTAGCTCAAACGGTGTGGAAAATGGATTTTTAGGTCCGCCATTTCAGATCCAAGATGGCGTCTTTGAACTCATTAGGTAACATTTTCATAATCAAAAAGTAATGTTGTACTTTTATGCCAAATTTGATTTCAATAGCCTTAGCGGTTTAGGCTGTGTATTCTATACAACAATGGGTTCGGCGGCCATTTTGGATCCAATATGGCGACCGATTTTGCTCATTAACGAACTTAACCGAGCTATTAAGCCTAGAAACAACATATGGAAATTTGGTTCAAATATCTTCAAAATTATGGCCGCTAGCGTGTTAATATATATATATATATATATATACACTTTCATATCGTACCGATCTCAATAGGTACATTTTCTTCGAAATCTACCTAAAATAAATACCAGCGTCGAGTATTGAGAAATTGTGGTATCGATCTATCTCTAATTTATACATTACTTAATTACTTTTTAATTAAATATGTATCATTTTCATTGTAGAAGAATATTGAAGAAGTACTAAGTACCGAAGGTCCGAAATAAGTACTGGTATCGAGTATCGAGGAATTCCGATATCGTCCCATCTCTAATTTATATAATACTTTTAATTACATTATATCATTTGCATTGTAAAGTTGAAGAAAGTATCGAATATCGAAGATCAGAAATAAGTATCGGTATCGGGTATCGACCCATCTGTAGTATATATATATATATATATATATATATATATATATATATAT
>JAGDQP010002731.1:27152-84823 GCA_022664845.1 Lepisma saccharinum | reverse complement strand
TATATACAGGATGTATCAGACCACATCTCGAGTCGTAGTGCACGTAGACACTTCAAACATAAATTCAATCCCCAAAGCGTATGTGAGGAATCAAATGGTGATGCTTCCATGTCCAGAGGCGAGAATATCTCCAGGGGGGGTGGGGGGTCAACTGCAAAATTTCAGATGGAAAGGGGTACAAATTGATATTGCTTTGGAATCACTATTAAAAAAGAAACAACTTTTACAGGAAACACTTGTCGTGAAATGCGACGGTTTGGCATCTAGGTCTGTTATTAGCCAACTCGTTACCAAACGAGGAGGCAATTGCATCGAAGCAGTCCTCCGTAATGATCGGAGCGGGCAAACAGTAAGCGATATCAAAACAATTTGTTTAGATTCGGACGCAGCATGGTCGAAATATGTACAAGGGATATTTTTCTCGAGCATGTGGCCACTTCAGGTCCGGCTAAATTCATGTGACCACTATTCAGAACGTTACGAATTGGCTTAGAGCGTTTATCGCTCTTTGTGATCGTGTGTGTTATTGAAACGCTATTACAGAACAACAGTTTGAGTTGACAATGACTCCAAAAGAACTGGACTAGCACATAGAAATAGAAATGTATGAGGTACCACATAGCACATGCTCTATCAAATAGTACTGTTGTTGAAAATTCTTTACAGCATTCAATATGAAACGTTACGACATATCTCGCGTATGTATCAACAAACCGAAACAAGATTACAAGACAGTACGTTGAAATGCCGCGGTCGGAACCAATTGAAAACAGAAAAACAGAGAAAAACACACTTTAGTTGTAAGTAAAGCTACGAATGAAACAATTGTGGATGTGAAGTCTCAGCCATAAATCATCCAAACAAACCTAAAAGTTCAAACTTATGAAAGTACTGCCACTCTTCGAGGCTTCGTAACTCACACTCACCTGTGAAAACATTGTAATAGAAATCACTGTTCGGAACTCCTTGCACAAATAATTGTTTCAGAAATGTACAAATAAACAAACTGAAGATAAGAAAGAAAATACGTAACGTGAACTTCAAGTTCTGCACATTCTCGTCAATATGTCATAATTGGTCCACAAAAACCTCACAATAAATGTTCAAAGGATCGTCCAGCACCTGCGATGCACATGCGAATGCGTACCAGGACATTGTTCACTGCGCGTAACAGTTCATTTGCACTTAGTCCATGGCAGACATTACGGATCCTCTCTATCACATTCTCCCTTGTAGTAGGGCGCTCTTGGTAAACCAACTCTTTGACAAGTTTCCAGAAGAAAAAATCAAGCGGAGTCAGGTCCGGAGAACGCGCTGGCCAGTAAACCGGGCCTCTTCTTCCGATCCACGTGTTTGGGAATAAACGAGCAAGAGTTCGCCTGGCCACTCTCGCATAATGAGCAGGACAACCTTCGTGTTCCGGAAGTTTGAGTTTGAGGTAAGTAATTCCTAAAGGCCATAAATAAAATTAAAATTCTTGTGTTGAAATTCTATTGCAGTTTATGTCAAACGCATGGTAATCAGTTTAAACCAAATATTGTCTCTAAGTAACACATATAGGAATCTATATATTTCATTACTATGGAACTTTACGAGTAGAAATCAGAATTCCGGAATCGGAATGCCAATTTCTGTGATTCCGGAATCCAATTATTTTCGAATTCCGAATTTGACTTTGGACTTCCGAACACCTCTACATGGAATCGATACGGAATACATAGCAATATGGACATGGCGCACAAAGACATATAACACAAGCGTTCAACAACATACGAGACTTTATATCATATAAAGATAATTAACAATTGAATGCCATATCGATTCTACCTACAGACTTTTCTACAACATTCGACACAATTAATTATGCTTATCAGTTATCAGAATATGTATTAGGTATTGGAAGCGTATGGGTTCGACAATAAGTTTATCAATATGATCAGAATTCATATCCCAAAGGAAAACCAAAGTAAATGTGAATGAAGAAATTGCCATTTTTTAATATTAATTTAGGCGTATCACAAAGGGACGCTCTGAGCTCTTTACTCTTCGGAATTGCAATATCTCCTCTTGTAGAAATTATTCATCAACAGGTTCTAGAGGATAATGCTTATAGCACTGAAATAGTAGTGCAAGGTTATTTGGACAATTTACATTTTTTTATACGAGACGTATACGTTAAAGACCATTCATACGCATATCACCCAATATGCTTAAAGTTCGGGAGCAAAATTAAATTTAAACCAGTCAAAATTATTGTATATGATGAATACAATGAAAACTACCTATGCAGATACTTTTCCAATAGTAGGATTCTTAAAAACATTAGGCTTCGCCTGGACAGCAACAGGTCCCAGTTTACCAGAGTTAAATTATAACCCAGTAATAAGCAAGGTACGACACGTACTTTTTTGAACTTACCAAAGTGAATATCACTATGTACAAGAATATTATTTTTAAAACAACACGCTTTCTCCTTGATTTGGTATATAGCTCAAGTTGTCCCGCTATTGAAAAAAAATATTGGTATTGCCCTATTATTTTGATTGTACCAAAATATTACGGAGTAGAAGTAGGACAACTGTACTTATCATACACTGAAGGGGGTTGTCTTATATTATTATTAAATTGAAGGCGAAATCGTTGATGCTAAAACACACACAAAAGATGATAGTTCTGGAGATATCCTCTTATACGTTGGCAGTTGTTACGACATGTTTTGTAATAACTTAAAATATTGCACCGGTATGGATCCATCCATGTGTAGCTAAATATCCTTTGGTCCAAGAAGTAGTGCTTGATATGTTGTACACTATAATCGGATAATTATTAAGGCATATAAGAAATTATTGTTAAACAATTATTTATTTGTGCAGCTTCAACAGAGATGTACATCTCCAGCTAAAGAAGGCATATACAGTTTACTATTACGATATACTGTAATACGAAGATAAATTAAAAGATAGAAATAAGAATACAAATTTACAACTTCATATATTTGAGGTAAGGCATCCGGCTGTTAAAAAAAATGACAAATATTCGGAATTCCAGAAGATCTGCCATTTAGGTACTCGATGCCACCTCATTCTTTCGATAAAATTTTTTTAATGGTACAAAGAAAATAAAATAAAATGAGACACTATAAAGTAGCAGCTACATCAAGAAAAAAATGAAGCATGATTCATAAGCAACTACAAATAAGTGTAAAATATGGAACACAAAGGAGAATACAAAGTTTTGGTTGGTTGTATTTAAAGAAAGTTATCCGGTTATTCCAAAGATGACAGATCTTCTTCGGAACTCCAGAAGATCTGCCATTCTGGCCCCGGTTGCCACCTTACTCTTTCTGTGACAATACTTAGATTAAGGTAAGACTAAGAAAGAGAGAGCAGAAGAAATAGAATGAGAACAGCAAACAAAACTGACTATGACAAAACAAAAGTATCCACAAATATTGTGCTAGTATATAAAACAATGATTTGCTTAAAATTAACTTTGTTATACTATATGGCATGAGCCAATAAATTTTTCAATAACTTTTTGTATGTTAAAAATGTTAAACTGAAATCTAGATCTCGACATTTGTTTAATAAATTATTGTACATTAAGAAGACTCTGAGGAGTGGTGAAGATTTGTGTTTTTCTGTTCTTGAAATTGCACATGATAATAAATCTCTGGAATGAAGATTATATTTTCTGATGTTAAAATTGATTCTACATAGGAATGTTGCGTTATCAAGAATACCATTTACAGTTTTGTATAGGAATATCTGATCAGATATTTCCCGTCTGCTTTTCAGAGTAATGTAATAAATTCACATAGCAATTGTTTGTAAGATATTTTTGATCTATAAGCCGATACATGATATTTTTTTATAATAAAGAAATCGCAAAAACCTTTTCTGAATTTGTTCTATTATATTTTGCTGTGATTGATATCAAGGTGACCAAATGACTGATGCGTATTCCAGTTTGCTTCTTACCATACTATTGTATAATACACTAATACAATATATATTATTTAAATATTTAGCATTTCTGATTATATATGGTGTAGTAAAAAGTAATCCATTATTTTTGCATGACATTGAAGGCTTGACTTACCATAGTTAGAATGATCCGATTTAGGTCACATATGCGCCGTTTTGTTCGATAACGTGTTGCCATTTGGAAGGTAATATCATGATGCCTCTCTCATAGAAGCCCTTGTCCCTATTGGCAAAAAATTGAGACAGTCGATTTTCACAAGCCTCTCTTGAAGCGAATTTTTCACCAGCAAACGTGTTCGCCATGGACAGGAACAGATGGTAATCACTCGGTGCCAGGTCCGGACTATAAGGTGGATGCATAAGAACCTCCCAACCAAGCTCCCGGAGCTTCTGGCGAGTCACTATCGATGTGTGTGGCCTGGCGTTGTCCTGGTGGAACACAATGCCTCTCATATTGGCCAAAGCTGGCCGCTTCTGGGCGATTGCTGCCTTCAGACGGTCCAATTGTTGACAGTATAGTTCCGAGTTTAAGGGTTTGGCCGTAGGGGAGCAGCTCATAGTAGATTTCCCTGCCAATCCCACCAAACACACAGCAAAACCTTCCTGGCCGTCAATCCTGGCTTGGGCACCGTTTGCGCCGGCGCACCGCGCTTCGACCACGACCGTTTTCGCGTGACGTTGTCGTAAGTGATCCACTTTTCATCACCAGTCACCAACCGCTTCAGAAATGGGTCGCTTTTGTTGCGATTCAGCAGCGATTCGCAGATGGAAATTCGGTCCATGAGGTTTTTTTGCGTTAACTCGTGTGGCACCCATACATCAAGCATCTTTTTGTATCCAGCCTTGTGCAAATGGTTCCACACGGCTTTTTGTGCAATGTTTAGCTCTTGGGCAATCGAAACAGTGTAGTACGCAATATCATCGTTTGAACGCCATCTCGTTGAACCCGATCGGACTTATACAATGCGAGCTACAGATCACTGAAGCCATCTATTGCAAAATAATGGATTACTTTTTACTACACCAGATAAATCCTAGTTTTTTGTATGCATCGTTAACTATCTGCGAAGTATACGCTTTTTAAATGACATATTAGAGTCAATACTAACACCAAGATCCTTAATAGAGCACACCTGTTCAAGTTTCTCATTATTTATAGAATACGTATAGCGTTGAGTGAATTTAGTCCTAGAGATAATCATGGCAAAGCATTTTTTAATATTGATATTCAGGTCATTACTTAAGCCCCACTCATGTAGTTCATTTACATCTATTTGCAGTTGTATAGCATCTTGTGAGTTTCTAATTTCCTTATATAATTTTACATCATCTGCGTACATTAGACACTTAGAATATTTAATTTTGTTTGGGAGATCATTTATGTACATAATGAAAAACAGAGGTCCTGGATTGGAGCCCTGGGGTACTCCTGAATGAACATTATACTTGAAAGATATTGACTGATTGTATGTAACATACTGCTTTCTATTATTAAGATAAGATGAGAAAAGCCTCAATAGTTGAGAAGACAATCCAAATTTTGATAATTTCTCTAATAATATACAATGATTAATCTTATCAAATGCCTTAGCAAAATCCACATATATTGCATGAACATCGATATTTTCATGAAATCCATTGTAAATGTTCTGTACAAAATTAATGAGATTTGTTGTAGTTGATCTGTGTGGGAAAAATCCATTTTGATATTCAGTTATGTAATTCTTAACATGGTTGAAAACTCTATTATAAATAATTTGTTCAAAAACTTTTGCTGGTGCACACAGAATAACGGTAGGTCTGTAGTTTTCTATTTTTGATTTATCGACACCTTTAAAAATCGGAGATACACGTGTTACCTTCCAAAGACTTGGAAACGTTGCAGTGCTTAGCATTAAATTGTATATCGTACATAATGGAAACATATATATTTCTGAACATGCTTTCAAAACATAGGTTGGGATTCCATCCGGGCTACAAGTTTTATTTGCCTTTAATTTCTTAATCGCATCTTTATATTCACTATTTGTAATTCTGTTAAGATGAAGAGTATAATTTACGATTAAATTTCCCGTTTCATTTATCTTATGTGAAGTCGGAAAAGTTGCGTACACTGATTCAAAATATCGTGCAAACCCATCCGTATATCTTTACTAGTTTGGAGTACTCTATTTTCTAGTGTAAATACATGGTTACCAGAATTGTTTTTAGCTCTTTTATTTTGCACAAAACTCCAAAAGCATACTGGTGTACTGGTCAATACACATAGGGGGTAGGTTTTAAGAGTACAGTGATAGCGAATAGGTTAATAACACCAACTCTTCGTTTCAGTAAATGAACATAATAGAGCAAAACATAGAATATAAACTTTGATGTATACATACAGACACCATACGCCCCGAACTTTTGGGTTCTATACCGGTATCCCGAAAAAATAGTAAAATATCCCGTATATTATAAAAAGGGTTATTTTACATTTGTTTTACTGTAGTGCTCCTGCGTGTTTCTAATTAATAAACAATAAAAATCAACTCGTTAATAAAGCTTAGTTATAGTAACTTAAATAAAAAAATATTGCACTGTTAATATTTTTGTCCAGTTCCCTGGAAAAAGTCAGGAATCTGGGTTGAATGGGACGTGACTAACAAAAGTCAGAAACCTTTCAGTTTCCAGAAATGTTCAAGCAAATAATACTCAGAAATTGTCTTTACTATTATGCGGGCTTACATAGCAACTATTTTTGAGATTCATATTTTGAGCCTGAATAATATTCGAGAAAATATTTTCTAAGTGTTTTTTGCTTGAATAATTATGGGAAACAGAAGGGATCTGATTTTTTAAAGTCATGTTTCATTCAACCTAGTTGCTTGACTTTTGCCAGAGAACTGGACGAAAACTTTTAACAGCGTGTATTTTAACAAATAAATCATAAATAAGTTGTTATAACAGCAGAACATCAACAAAGTAGGAAATTTTAAAGACTTCCCCAATAAAAAATCGACTTAAACAAAACACAACTTTTAAGCTTAATTTATGGGCTTAATAAAACTATTTCTTCTTGGACTGACCCTTGGGGTATTTTAAATCCTAGTAAGACCTGTCCTGAATTTTGACTGAGAAAATACGGTCACTGTATGTATATACCAATATCATTCTGTAATAGCTCCCTCGGTGTCTACACTGTTATTATCTAGATTCACTGTTATTATCTAGAAAGAAACTTACATTTTGTAGAAAGAATCTGGTAATATCCCATGTAAATGTTGGTGAAGTTACTTAAGCATTTTAGAATTCAATTGCAAGAGTGCTTGTGAAGACTGACGAAAGCGTAGCTACCACTCTGTAAACCACTCGTTTCTTCGTAAAATACCTTTCTCCAAACCAACACAATTTATGGACACCGCAAACATTAGTGCAAGGTGTCAAGTCAAACGAAATTGTAAGTGACTGTGATAAATGCAAGAGGGTAGCTAATTTAAGAGATTTTCAGTCTATTTGGCTTTCGTCCTTTTCCACCATCAACACAGGAAACTATGAGTGTTCAGCGCTCCCAAAACATGGATGAAGTTATCCTTTTCGCTGGCACACTAAATTCACTCAGAGAAAAGCACAAAATAGAATGAGTGTTTAAGGGGGGAAAATGCTTTAGTCGCTTCTTCCACTTATACATACACTGCATATCCAGAGAAAAACAAAAGAAAAAGAAAAGGGGGGGAGAGAGAGACTAGCACTGAAAGGTAGTAACGTAGTTCTTTTTAATTCATACCTATGTTATTCGCAGGTCATAATGAGTGGTATCGGAAGCTTTCGTCCGTTTAAGGATAGTACCTAATAAAATAATCAACAAATATTGAAGAAAGTTCTTGTTAATGCTGTCAATATACACCATACTACAATTACTAATTTGCAATATTCTTTAACTCCAGAACTAGCTTTCTTGACTTACAGTCATTATTATTTTTACTGTACTAACAACGCTCTATTGCTATATTAAAAATTATCATTATCATTTTGTCTAAATCATTACGATGACCCACAAGTTTCAATCACTGAAAGTAGTACTAATAGTGTATGTAAGTGACTTTACAATAAAGAAATGATAAAGAAGTTAATTGTTTTCCAAAAGTAGAGTTTTCTGTCTATGAGCTCTCTCTCCCTCTCTGTGTGTCTTTCTCGCTCTCTCTCGCTTTCTCTCTCTCTCTCTCTGCGTGTGTGTGTGTGTGTGTAGTGTGGGTGGGTGGCTGTATGTCTTTGACATCAGCACTTTTATACCAATTCTTCTAAGTCATTTTTTTAGCCACGTAGTCCTTTTAGACCATATACTGGGCAGCGTAACCCTAACAGATTTTGCTTGGTCCCGGTTTTATATACGGTGTAAGATTTTGTTCAAATACGAGCCCATGACCGAAAGCTCTGGTTGGTAACGTCGCTGAATCCTGATTAGTAATGGAGAGGCATGTGAGTTCGAAACTTGCTATCGGCCTTCCTGAGGTTTTATACAGGGAGTTCCTAAGTCGATCAGGTGAATGCCGCGATTGTATCTCAATTAAAACCCTGACCGGTACCTCCCAATCCCTAGCCTCGGAAGAGTGGTCGCGGAGGAACATCACCCTCAGATACTATGCGCTTAGGACAAAGTTGCAAATTCAGCCCAGAAAAGAATATTAAAGACAAAAGCACATATCCAAT
Organism: Lepisma saccharinum; assembly: GCA_022664845.1. Lineage (NCBI taxonomy): Eukaryota > Metazoa > Arthropoda > Insecta > Zygentoma > Lepismatidae > Lepisma > Lepisma saccharinum. The sequence goes on along the minus strand of JAGDQP010002731.1, from coordinate 76,148 downwards.
GGGGAAGTTCATTACTGAGAGAATTATCAAAAAAAATCATTTAAAGCAATTGATGTCTTAGCCAAATTAGACTTTAAAGCACTAATTCATACGCAAATTCTCATGTATTTAAATTAAAACTCCAAACGTCATCTGGCCTTAGAAACTGACGTCAAGACAAAGTGTGACATTTTTCGGTACGAATGCAAAAATTGTATGTACCGTATTTACGGTGAAAGTACTTACAATAAAGATTTGAATACCTATAGCTTGCTTGTCTCTGATGGGTCAATTAGAGCTTAATTTAGGTAAGTAATAAGTTTACTATTTCTAACATAAACTAACCTAATTTTACCTCACCTGAGGTTTGATTTATAAACATAGAATCGACTCGGAATCCTTCTGAATCAACGTAGTAAATTTTGAACATTCAGATCACCGCCAGGGCAAGTTAAACTCAATTCAGAATAACTTTCCTGCATCCCAAGAAGTAAATAAATAAACGGAGTAGATAACTGGTCCAACTTAAAGATAACATTTAGGAGATTTTGCTTTTCTTGTACAAGAGCGCGGATGAAGGATAGATAAAATTTCTTACATAAACAGTTTCATGGTCTGACTATTCCTAACCTTTGTTCTGATAATTCTCTAAATTAACTACTTGTGTTATAAGATGTTGAATATATTTAATTTGTTGCTTTCCTTACTTTGAAAGTTCTATGTAATGCAAAATCAAGGGTTGATATGAGTGCGAAATTAAAATGATGAAGTAAGTTTGTGTGCTTTCCTGCACTCACATCACGCCTTGATTTTAGATCACGTTCTGCATTCTACACTTTCGAAATAATGTAACATTTCAAGTACCGTAAGTATAAAGCCATATAACACAAGTAGCTAATAAAGACAATTACTGATTTCTGTATTAACTAACACTATGGCTTACGCCACTCACAATTTCATCACTGCAGTAACAAATATCTTCCATTTGATTTTATCCTGGGCAAGTTCAAGGTGATTTTCACCATGAACACCCACCTCTCGTGGATCCCTTCTAACATTGTCATCCTAACGACGTCCCGGTCTTCCTAAACACTATGGGTACAACAATCTTCGTATTCCCTAGCCTAGCTACATAGTGTATCATCCATATTAGCCTTCGTAATTTCATTATTCGTACAGTATTGGGTAAATCATACAGTCTGTAGAGCTGGAGTTCATTCATATGCAGCCTATTTCATTCTCCGTTTATCTCGTCCCGCAGCTTCCTCAAGACTTTATGTTCGTACTCCAACTTTCGCAACCGTACCTGCTTAATAACCGTTTTATATATTGTCAGTTTCAACTTTCTTGAAATTAAGCGTGAGGTTAAAACAATTTGAAAGGATTCGAAACACTCGTTATCCAATACTAAGCACCTTTTTATAAAGTGAAAAAATGTCTGTCTCGACGTCAGTTTCTAGACAAGGAACGTTTGGAATTTTAATTTAAATACATGAGAATTTGCGTACAATTAGCGCTTCAAAGTCTAATTTGGCTAAGTAAATTAACTAAGATAAACAAACTACTTAAAATTCTTCACGTGTCATACTTGAATGTATGCATTGACAATAACGCCTTTTCACAAGAACTTGTAAAATTTTATTTCTATCTTCATTTCTAAGTGCTCCTTACAAATTTAAAGGGATAATATCCTTATAAATCCCCTTTATAGTAATAAATAATCGACATGTCACATCGTCGCGTGATGGCACCAAAAATCGAAAATTGACTTTTTACTGGAAATATGTTTTATGTCGCGTATATTTTCAATATCCAGTAAGAGTTCTGATCAATTCCTGCAGGAAATATGAAAAACATAGAACTGTTTTATTCTATGTTAGCCAAAGTTACAGAAACAATCATTCTGTTTTATTCTAAGTCACTGTCTAATAACCTGTCTGTAACTATAGTGTTATTGTATGTCATTTGACTTTTGTATTTGTGTCATTTTTTTTTATTATATTCCCTTATCCAAAGAGATTCGATCTACATGTCACGTGACCAGATTGCTGCCACCAGTACATTTGACAGAAAATAGTTGTGGGAGGAACTACTTTGCAGTCTTTTATTGGAAACGAAAATATGACGCTAATAAGTGGTGGTTTTATTGTTACTGTTTTTGTCAAAAAAAAAGCATGTTCTTTTAAGTGAAGTGCTTTGTAGATTCAACGTAGAATATTACGTCTATTATTACGATAATGAAATTTTCAAGTACTGTGATCAGAGAATGTGTTTCCTTACGAATGGAGGGTGTTTCAAATTATTCTGATGATAATGGAATGGGCTTAAGTGCCACTGTTAACTTGGACACACCCGATGACAGCGATGTGGACCCTGACTATGTCCAAGTAGTAGTAACGACGATGACCAGCCTGCTGGACCTTCTAACAATATCCGTGAGTGCTTGTTTTAGAAACTGACATTCCTTTCAAACTAGGAAGAACGGAAATATGGCTAGGCTGACAGTTTCTGAGAACAGTGGTGTTAAAGGGTCACTCCATCAGGTTTAAATATGATACCTTTTCCTTCCACCAAGACTGAGAAAATTGTTAATATTAAATTACTATTTACAACTCAGTATTGAAATAATGTCTTGCGTTGAAAGTACCGTCACATCAGAAATGATAAGAACAATTGTCATGAAAGAGATTCGATCTTAAAGTCCCTCGTTAATTTGAAATAAAACTCAGCTGTGAAAATAGCCACGGACCGTAAAGTACTAATATCTGTTATGATCATCGCAGACAGTCTCAGAAGTCTTTGGTGTTCTACGGAATATCTATAAAAGCAATTTCAATTTTCATTTATATTTTATTTTATTTAACTGGCATACCAGAGTTAGGAAAATAAATTACAAGTATTTCCGTTCAGTACAATCCAATTCAACAAGTACGCAGACTTGTAGTGAAAGTCCCATTGCTTTGTTTTTGAGCGGGTACACTTTTTAATCCTCTTACAGTCTTTAACAGTACTGTTATTGCTATTTTGTTCATTTTCTGTTCTTTCTTACTACGAATATTCAATTTTCAACACGAGACAAAACAGTGTTTCTTAGCTTCATTTTCTTCGTTCTGAACAGATATACTTTCAAAACACTTTGTTTTAGTATCTTTGTGAAATAAAATAATAATGAAAAGATGAAAGGTGATTTAAAAAAAAAAAATTAGTCCTGACGTGCATTTCCCTGCTTCTATTCATTAATATTTCACTCTAAAGGGAAGCAAAGAACTTGAAATTCTGAATATCATGCGCACTTTGACAATACTTTCGTCAATACTAAAATACAATAGCGTTTTTGTATGACAGAATAATTTTTGAAACCTTAGAAGGTTCAACCTGCGCTTCCATAAAATTATTCTATGTCAGTTCTTTGTTTATAAAATTTCTCTGCAACTATACAAGTCCGGATCTCATTTTCTTAAGGAAATGATACTACAATGGATGTACTTTTATACTATATCAGGAATGTTTTATAATTCTGAACGGGTTTGCGACAGCTGAAGAAATAAACTTCAAATCGCTCTCCTGTAAAAATGAGTATAGTTGATATAGAATAAAACAATTCTCACCCGACGACATCCTACAGTATTAATTTCCACATCATTACCAATTTACCAACATTATACAGATCGCATCCGTCTTATGGCTGCGTACGTAGTCTGTCATTTCTCTAACAAATTAACCTGTGAAGTTAGTAAGTTAAAGCAAAGACAGAAAACCGTCGTTGCGCTAGACACAGCCTATAAAAATATTGATTTATTCACCTGAATGCAACGAAGGTAGTTCTTTGTTGCTCATTCAAAGTTCTTTCGCGTCTGGCTTTATGAAGAGCCTTGCACTGCGGGACTTCGTTTTTGTAGAAACATAAGTTCGGAAACCAGCCTCACACAGATAAATACTAACAAAGGAAGTAGAATTCTAATAGCCTTCTGTGCGAAATTTGGGATCTGGCAGTGTTTTATTCCTTCCAAGACCATTGGCAAATCGCGGGAAAGACGCCTGTTTCTAATAAGGTCAAGAAATTATCTCTGCACAGGAAACGAAAACGTATTCGAACTCCTGGTGGTAAATGTATCGCTTCTGTGTGTATGCATGTTGGTGTTGGTGATTATCCGGATCCATGCCTTTGCATAAAAGAAAAGTGAAAAATGGGAGAAGTAATTGTAATGTTCCCGTTTCCTTTGGTACAGAGTACCCAGCAGATCACTCCCTCTCAGGTCAAGGGTAAACGAAATGTTATGAAACTGTACCAAAGAAAAATGTACATAGGTCCTACAAATGCAAGACTTAAGCATACGAACACAATAACGCGTAATTCTTCCCGATCGAGCGAAGAATGCTTTAAAACTTTTTCTCAGAAGCATTATTTATTTATTATTAAATTTCAGATACAGCTGGAGTTGCCATTTTACACAGAAACTAAATTACATTACAACAAACTAAATAACATTACTACAAATAACATGAAATTGAATTTAAACAACACATGACACAGCAATTGATATCACTAACATGACGATTATAATACGCAAGAGGAATAACTCAGATATTAGTATTTAGCGTTCGATGAAAAGCGCTTTTAGATCCGAAAATATCGATATTTGAATCGAGATTGTTATACATAATTACTAGTCTGTGGAATAAGGAGCGCTGGAGTACACTTAGCCTAGGCGTGGTAAAATGAAGGAGGTTCTGGTTGTTCGTAAGGGAACACAGAAGTAAAATTTAGATATCAACTCTCCAGTTCTAAGATTCCCGTTAAGTATCTTGTATAAGTACATCAAATCTGCCAACTTGCGACGAGAAGAGGGAACGTGGAGACCAAGAACGGATCTGGATAATAACTCGGGTTGGTTTAAGCTACGTACTGATGGTATTCTTCTTTTGACTATAGCAAGAAAAAAGTTCAGAACAGAATCAATATGAGATAGATTAGAAATACTAGTTATGTTCCAAATTGGGGAGCAATATTCTATTTTAGGGAGATGAAGGTTTTGTAGAACATACTCAATGAAAGAAGGTCCTTAATTAATCTAATCAAGACATCAGATTATTTTTTGTATAAAAGAGTGTACTGTTTTGCGAGCTACATGTGAGCGAAGCTAACGAACTACAGATACACTTCTATCCTACTACCTTCCTCTCTAGTCTAATTTCCGCGTGCGATAAAACAAAGATACTTCACTCTGAATTAATATATATATATTAATCCATTCTGAAGAAGATTAAACTTTATTATATGTGAGGCAAGAACTATCTTTCTCCTGCGACTCCGATATTACTTTTATGAATACCTAATCATACTTTTCAATATTCCATTTCTCACTGGGAAACTAAAGCCCATACGCAAATAACCCGGTCAATATTATTCCTAATCCAATAAAACAAAATCTCACAAACTCTAAACTAAACTAACCTACCTTTACTGCTCACCTCAGTCTGAGGATCTACAAACCTACAAATTTTTACGTTTTATTAAACGTATGTATTTTATATAGTATTTAAAAACTGCAAAAAAGTAATTGGAATTACAGAGACACAACAAATTCTTGTTTAGTTCATGTTGCCACAAAAATAGTAATGTAACAGGCAAATCATTTCGTTTTCAGCATCTATGTCATTTTTGCTCTTAAAGTAATGAAAGTGTTCTCTATATCTTCCTAGAACAAATCACATCTAAAGCAAATTATGCCAAATATAGCAAAATTTTACGTTGTATTATTGTTGTTATTTCAGAAAAACAAGTATTCACTGAATTATCAGAAACAGAATTAAAGAGGTTTAGTTCAATCAAATACCACTGTGTTAAGATAAAGAGCTTTCACATATTATATGTTTCTAGTATAATGCTCTCATTATATTTATACATAAGCAAAAGTCAACTAAGTTTCAAACGTAGTTTCTTGAAGTAAAATAATATATCGTCACCTTGGAACCAGCAGGCACTATGTCCACTTTTGCTACATTTGTGAAAAAGCAGTTTTAAAGTTTCAAATTTCATTTAAAGTCGTTATAAAAGCATTTCATTTCTAACATTTCTAGTCACTTGGAGGTCGTTTTGGGAGATATTATTTTGGGGCTTGGTGCCCTTCATTACAATATCTTTGCAGAGTTAACTCCATTTTGACAAAAAGTACCTTCTGGTTCCTAGGTGATGATGAATTTAAAAAAAAAAAACTCTTCCAAGTAGAATTAAGACATTTACTTAGTTGGAGATCAAAATTCTTTTATGTCGTTTTTCATATAGACAAAACAATCATTATGAAAACTACAAATATATAATATAACAACAAGAAAATTTATTAACGACGATGTTTCGCCTAATTGCTTTAGGCCTTTTCAAGTCAAACCAAAGCAGAGATATCCTTACTTGCTTGTACAGAATGTAAGCATGCAAGTTGCTAGTACAGCTAGGAAATGTTGCCAAAAATAATACATCAAAATACTTTTTGTATTAGACGTGACCATTTAACAAAAATAACAACTTGAATAAAAAATAACAGATACCAGAAAAAAACATCAACAATAATCAGACGACATGTTTTGTTCATATGTGATTTAAATAGCTCGATTTTCCGCTATATACTATGAAGATTCCTACAGTCTAGTCTGGCAGCCAAGTGACTAAACTTTGCATTTTTTTTTTTTTTTTTTGCATTTTCTTACTTACGGAACCATCTTGAGAATCCGATGGGTGCCACCTTGTCAGCCTTGGAAAATTCAAAATGGCGGCCAAAGGCTAAGCGTAGTCTTGGGTTTGAATGTTTGTATCTCCTAAACTACTTCCCCAATCTTTATTGTTCAAAAACGATAACACGATAAAATATGACATCACTTATTGATTCATATACTTAAAATTAATAACAAAAAACTAATTGAATTTAAATTCTCATTTTCTCGATCAACTTTTCAATCATATAGTGCAAATTTACATGCAAACGGCTAGAATAATCGTAAAATGTGTGGAATAACTTTTTTCAAAGATCGTTATATTTGCTTTAATTAGGGTATTTTTTATTTATATACATGAACATATAGCTAAGTTATTGACAATAAAATGGTAACTTGGAAACATTTATTTTTCAGTGAAAGACGTATTTAAAAGACATTTCATAATTTGTTTTACGTTTCACTAACATGTAAGAAATATGCAAGCGGCGATATGTCTATTTTACTCATATGACAAACCTGAATGAAGTGACAAAACTTTCATCCTATATAGCTGTAGAATTCAATATGGCTATTAACATTTTTTTTTTCAACATAAAGTTACAATACATCTTCTGAACTAATTTAACAAACTTGTTAGCTTTCATAAAGAAAACCAAAGCTTTTTGACAAGCTGAATTCTTTAATAACGAAAATAACTTCAAACGTAACGGTTTCGCAAGTATATCACTTCCTTCCTCAGACTTAAGTCTACAACTGAATATAGAAAAATTACCTAATCAATAAAAAACGGAGACTGTCTTTTCTTTCCACCTATCAGGGGACACTACTAATTAAAAGTTCACTTTTCATCCGCTAGCGCTGCCCTTCTCCGGGCGAGCGTACCTGCCTTTCACTTGTCAGATTTGATGAGCCACCAGATCACAAACAACTTTTAGCTGATAATTGCCGGAAACACCTCCTTTAAATTATCTTTTCACAAAAACAAGTCTCGCTACGCCGGCTTAAACCAAAGTGATTAAAAACTCAGTAAATATATTTATAAAGTTAGTTACCGTCTCACAAATTAAAAATACGAAGAATACAGAAGTAAATAAGAAATAAAGTAAAATAACAAACCAAGAAATAAATAAAAGTAAAAATATAAATTAATAAGTAAAACATAAATAAATAAAAATTAAAATTAAAGCTCTCTAAGAAAATACTATAAGAATTACCGGTTAGTGTCTTCATATTGTCGTATAACCAACTTTTATTATTTTGTGTGTTTTCATTAATTTCAAATTTAGATATTAAGCAAATGTATTAGTAAATATTTGAATAAACTGAAATGTTTCCAGGCTCATCCCGCGACAGTGGAAAGTTTTGGACCATTCGTTCGTAATACTAGGAAAATAATTATTCTTTTATATAAGCTCCAACAAATATCAGAAACAAGGATATATAGCAAAACCTCAATGTCATGTGAAAACTTCTTCATTCCAAGACAGTTTTTAATTTTACAGAAGAACATCTGCATGTAATAACAAGTGATACATAACCTTGGTTCATATAAGAACTATACATTAATGGTTAGTTAACACAGAGCACCAATATTCAATAGGACACGTTCAACGAAGAATAGTCACATCATTTAACCTTGAAAGTGAGAAGAAACGTGTCTTCCAAAAATTATTAGTGGTATTGAATGATGTCATTATTTGCACCTGGAGGACAGCAGGACAGGTGTTTTGAATAGAAAGGCATAAACATATAAACTTGGAAACCTCACGATTTTCCCCATTCCTGAAAATCCTAAATTACATCAGCTCGCTTGACTAATAACAATTTATGTATAAAAACCCTTCCTACTTTCCTCTTTACGCAGTTTGATGCAGTCCTTGCTCAGTCTCCTATTTCTGAAGAAGCCAAGTTTCTCCAGCGCAGCAACTGTTTTTGGACTTGGCTAAAAGTGAACTTTAAAATGTTAGTCCAAACACGATGGACTTTGCCCGTTTTCCGATGTATTAAAATCAGTGTAAATCTCCGAAGTTCGACAAATGCGAAGTGCTTTCTGTTGAAACTTTAACTACACACACTTGAATACAGCTAGAAGATTGAGATGAGTTGCTCTCTCTATAAACAGTTTTGGTGCATAGTTTGAATTGGTTTAATCTGGTATTCGGAGCTATTAGTTATTGCAAATTTTGATATCTTATTTCCATGTTTTAGTGTGTACATGTATTAGATCAATGATCCAAGTTTCTGTTATCGTTGAGATGCACCGGCATTTCCAAATTATATTTGTATGTTTCTCTCCAAACTACCTTTGTTTCGTTCCTCTAGAACTATCGAGCTATGACCTTCAATAATTGACCTGAAATCATGATGTTAGGCTCCACAATTACCCAAAACTCGGTACGTTAGCAGCTAGAAACAGGTCCATTAGCATGGTGGAAAGTGGCCTTCGTTATTTTCTAATAACATTGTGTAAGATCCCTATGTCCACACATTTCTTGCTAAGTTTTTTCCTTCTTTCACCCGCCCACCAATTGTTAGCATGTTGGTCAGCTTCCGGAGTAGTTTACAATAACTGCGACTACGATCCCAACATTTTTGTTATACCTCGAATTCTTCTTCTTCTTTTCCCACCTCTTAGCATGATCAAAGAGTTAATATGTTCATTACTAATAGTCTTATGTCAATTTACGATATTTATGTATGGAAAAACCAAAACCAACATCTAGAAATCATCGGTATAATTTACGATCTAGAGGTATTCCTTTAAAAATACAGCTAGAATTAGAACCACTACAGCTTGAACTTGGACTGTCGCCAGCCGAACGAGAACCATTATCCACGAAATCTCCCAAATAAAAACACAATCATTCTCTGAATCCGAACATTCTGTTTACAATACAGAATCCTCAGTTTCTGATACTGACAATTTTAACTCAAATTCAGATTTCTCAACGTCGAGATCGAACACAAAATCTTCAGCAAGAATGTCAGACACCGAACCCGAACCGGAAATGGCCATTCCAGAACCAAAACTAGTGGTCTTACCATCACATTATCCGTTACCACGTTATAACTCTAAAACAGACGACATTTCTCGATTTCTCAGATCATTTGATGATCTGGTCAAGAATACTTATGGGTTTTCAGACGAGAAATGTAAACAAATACTACCGTCATTTTTCACGGGACATAACCGAGACATAAAGTGTTGGTCAAAAGCATAATTTGGACACAGGTACATATTGAGACTTCAAAAAGAACATCGTGTCACATTTCAGACGACCCGGAGCCAGGCCAGAAGTTGGAGTTCTGTTACGGGAAAGATCACAACGTCCGAAAAAAAAGTGTTACATCATACGTACTTGATATGGAATCCTTAATTTTAAAGTCAGAACAAGAGATACCACCAGAGAAAGCTCTAGATTTGATCATTCAAGATTGGAGACCGTACAATATTGATAAAATCTTCACTCATATTTTTCTATCAATTCCAGAACTTTTAAAAGAACTGGTAGAACTTGAATCTGTCCGCTACAAAGTACAAAAGCGAATCCGTTCAATAAACAATGAGTCACTCAAAAATAAGTATAGAAAAAGGTATTCTTCAATTTCATTACCGTCTACATAAAGTACATGTTCGTCAACATATAGTTCAGATACAGAATTAGAAAAACCAAAGTCAAGCCCGTTATGATAAAGCGCGAACGTTCTCCTGACGATGTGAAAACATTGCATACAAAGTTTGATAAAATTAGTTTACAAATTATTGCAGAATCATTGCCATCCGATAACAATAAGCCACAAAGAAAACAGTCTTCATTAAGAAATTACAGTTCAAATAGACGTTACCAAGGTAGACCTCCATTCCGTTATAACAGTTATTACAGTGGAAACAAATTTTACCGTAACGATAGATTGCAGTAACCAAGGATACACAAACTACAGGCAACGCGACCGCTTCTCGTATGGTAGGTCGCAGTTTCAAACACCGCTACAACCACCGTACAATAACCCATAATTTCAGTACCAAGAACATATTTTTATCCACAGCAACAACGCCGCTACAACAATGTGCCCCAATATTACTGAAATCACTACAGAAACCAAGGTAGGAAACCCACACAACAATTTGGCCCAACAGACGGACAGACAAATAGAAGTAATAATTTGGGCCAACGTCAGAACCAAAATTATCGAAGACATGCACATCAAACAAGTCAACCTTACATGACAAATTATGATTCTCAACCTCAGTTCGGTTATGGCAACAAATATAAACCTCAAGAAAATTTAAACGGGTCATGAAGTTAACTGGGAAGGGGCCACAGTAGTGGAGCATGAATGTAGGCAATTAGTTAGAAAATGGAGAGAATCGAAAAGAATAAGAGAGGTAGCCGATAAAGCTATGAACTGGAACAGTGGATATACTATTGATGAAGAGTGGGAGGACATTTTTGTAAAAGGAAGAAATGAGGAGGAAAAAGAAATGAATATGAAGACGCTAACTGGCAATTCTTATAGTAGCTTCTTAGAGAGGTTTAATTTTTATTTATTTTTATTTGTTTATTTTTGTTTTACTTATTAATTTATATTTATTACTTTTATTTATTTATTGATTTAATTGTTATTTTAGTTAATTTCTTATTTTTTTCTGTATTCTTCATATTTTTGATTTGTGAGACGGTAACTAACTTTATAAATACCATTATTTAATTTTTAAGTTCTTACGTTTAAGCCGGCGTAGCAAGGGACTTGTTTTCGTGAAAAGATATTTTTAAGGAGGTGTTTCCGGCAATTATCAGCTAAAAGTTGTTTGTGATCTGGTGGCTCATCAAATCTGACAGGTGAAAGGCAGGTACGCTCGCCCGGAGAAGGGCAGCGCTAGCGGATGAAAAGTGAACTTTTAGTTAGTAGTGCACCCTGATAGGTGGAAAGAAAAGACGGTCTCCTTTCTTTATTGATTAGGTAATTTTTCTATATTCAGTTGTAGACTTTAGTCTGAGGAAGAAAGTGGTATACTTCCGAAACCGTTACGTTTGAAGTTATTTTCGTTATTAAAGAATTCAGCCTTGTCAGAAAGCTTTGGTTTTCTTTATTAAAGCTAAGAAAGTTTGTTAAATTAGTTCAGAAGATATAGTGTAAATTTATGTTGAAAAAAGGAAAACATTTAGCAGCCATATTGAATTCTACAGCTAGATAGGACAACAAGTTTTTTCACTTCATTTAAGTTTGTCATATGAGTAAAATAGACATATTGCTTGCACATTTCTTACATGTTAGTGAAACGTAAAACAAATTATGAAATGTCTTTTAAATACGTCTTTCACTGAAAAACAAATATTTCCAAGTTACCATTTTTACTGTCAATAACTTAGAAGCAAACAAACTGATGAGGCAGAAAAAAGTTCTAAATTTCTTTCTTTCATCATGGTTAGAATGTCAAAATATTTGCACATGCAAATTTTGGGAACTCGAAGACAATTACTTTGGGAGGTTTCGATGATCCTAATAGTCAGATTCTTGTTTCGAAACAGTGAAGAAAAAGGGTGAAAATGCCCTTATATTTGTAAAGTGCTGAAAGAAATGGAAAGCAAATACATAGTATAGTAGAGTCCCGAAAACTCGGACTAATGTGGACCGAAGGGTGACCGAGTTTGTGAAAATGCCGGGTTATCGGGAATGGTGTGAAGATGAACAAGTACGAGTGTTTCCTCAAAAAATACAGTACTGTACTTGTATGTATTGTTTGCTTGAGAATACCACAGAGAATAAACTGCCCAAATGCCCTTAAACAAAGGAAAAGTACGTACTTTATGAAGGCATAGAGCCCTTACTACATGAAAATGAAAATTAATGAATATACAGTGTGCAGGCGCCAGACACGTGGTGGAGGATTGGGAGTGTGACGCGAGACAAAGGAATGCGGGACCTTGAACGGGGCTGCGCACGATTTTTTTTCGCCCTGTCAGGGTGTGGCCGAGTTTTCCGGACTGCCGGGTTATCGAGTGCCGAGTTTTCGGGACTCTACTCTAATGGGTACTGGGTGGAAGACGCTACCTGTTTAATTTTAGTTCTTCACGGCCGCCATCTTGAAGTACGCCATATTGAATCTCGATTGATTTTCTTAAATAGGAGGGGGATCTTGTAATATGTCATTCTGGGCTAGAAGTTTTCAGGAAATACGTTCCTGAAGTTAGCTTTGCCGTAAATGTATTATTGTGAGAGATAATGGTGCATGACATTAATATGGGCTAAAGATAAAAGAGATTCAAAACACACATTTAATTTGAAAATAATGATAATGAAGTAAATGTAAACTAAAGGCATGTCGGTATGGCAATATAATCAGGAACAATTTGTATTCAATTCTTTCATTAATTGAAAATTAAATTGGTGTTTTTTTTGCATCATTAGTTCATACTAATATCACACTCCATTATCTCGCACAATAATACATTTACATCAAAACTAACTTCAGAAACGTATTTCCCCTAAAATTCTAGCCCAGAATGACATATTCCCATTTAAGATGGCGTCCGTGAAGAACATACCCTCTAACAGGTAGCGTCTTCCACCCAGTACCCATTACTATGTATTTAGTTTCCATTTCTTTCAGCACTTTACAAATATAAGGGCATTTCCAATCTTTTTCTTCACTGTTTCGAAACAAGAATCTGACTATTAGGATCATCGAAATCTCCCAAAGCAATTGTCCTCGAGTTCCCAAAATTTGCATGTGCACATATTTTGACATTCTAACCATGATGGAAGAAAAAAATTTAGAACGTTTTCCTGCCGCATCAGTATGTTTGCTTGTTAGCTATCTTTTAATGTATATATTAAAAAAATATACGCTAAACTAAAGCAAATTTAACGATATTTGAAAAGTTTTTCTACATGTTTTATGATTATTCTAGCCGTTTGCATGTAACTTTGCACTTTATGATTGAAAAGTTGATCGAAAAAATGAAGTTTTAAATTCAATTATTTTTCTGGTTACTAATTTTAAGTACTAATTAGTATGAGTATCAATAAGTGATGTCATATTTTATCGTGTTATATTCTACATACTTTAGTGTTTGAACGATAAAGATTGGGCAAGTAGTTTAGAAGATACAAGCATTCAAACCCAAGACTACGCTTAGCCTTTGGGCGCCATATTGGATGGCCGCCATTTTGGATTTCCCAAGGCTGGCAAGGTGGCACCCTTCGGATTCTGACTTAGGATGGTCCCGTGAATAAGAAAATGAAAAAAAAAATGCATTGCGAAGACCAGAATGCAAGGCACACCTAAATTTTGCCCTTCTGCTACCGGACTAGTCGTTTATCATTTAAATTGTGGGAGAACCAACAAATTTTGTAAACCTATCTGCTAAATATTTACCTAACCATTTAACTGAATTTTCACTGATGATGTAGTTTTGTTCAATAGCGTGTGCTGATAATCCGAATTTCTTTTCGTCCCTACGGATATATCCCAAGCGTTCTCTGAATCGTTTTCTTATGTGTCGCTTTGTTTCTCCAAAGCTACTTTGTTTGCAGAAGCAAGTCACCTTGTAGGAATAGAGTAGTGGGTTGCTACAATAATTTTTAGGGCCGCTTAAAATTAAACTGATTTTCCCGCCATGTTTAATAGATGTTGGATGTGGTACTTATTCAATAATCTTCTAATTTTCTCCATAATCTTCGAAATTTTAGGTAATGGGACTCTGTTCAGCTTCTCGAACAAGCTGTTTGGGGTGTGAACTTCCGGTTGCATAACTCTTGCTTTCTTTTCTGTTTTGTCAATGATGTCATCAAGAAATCCGTTTCCGATGGCTAATGTGGTAAGAGTGCAGTCCTTGGACATGCTACACAAGTTTAAACCCCTTTTGACAAAGTTATACCAGATGTTGAATTTTTGTTGCTGTGTGTGGTTAGATGATGCATGAAAGTATGTTAAACCAGACGTGGGTTTTCGATAAACTTTGCTTTTGAGTATATTGTCCTCACGGGTGATCCAAAGGTCTAAAAAACTTAAGTCGTTTATATCTTCTTTCTCTTGGGAGACTTCTATGTTGGGGTGTACAGAGTTCCATAGATTTACCAATGATTCAGACCGATTTTCTAGCTAATAAATTACCAGTAAATCATCCATGTAGTGAAATGTTTTTTTGACTTGTACATTCAGGTTGAAAGTATTTATTAGTCATAGCTTTCTATTACTAAATTAGCAAGGATAAAGGGAGAGAGGATCATTGCCAAAGTATCGGTTACCAGGTAAATGTTAACTTCAAATTGAATGAACATTTTTTCCAAGCAGAATTTAAGTGTTTGCATGATTTTACCTTTAACCAGTGGGCCCACATTAAGGGTAGAAAGTAATTTTGAAACTTCATGTTTTGCTAATTGAACCGGAATCGATGGAAATAAGTCAACCACATCAATACTCGCAAGCTTTTTAAGATGAACATCTTTAGTGTTTAAGATTTTCTTCAAACTTGCATTGACGACTTCTTCAAATCCAAACCAGTAGATTTCTACATTAGTCGAATAAACAAAAAGGCGCCAAAATTGGCAGACAGTCTTAGATAATGCAGGAGAATATGTTATTGATTATTTTGTATCTTACTTGCATCTCAAATGTATTAGTACATAAAATATAAAAAATGATACAACGAGGAAAAACTACGAGTTTGTGAATCACATAGATAAATCACGCATAAGATCAGTAAAAGGGAAAACACCTTGTAACCATTGTTTATGAATAAAATATTTAGTTTGTGATGATAAGATAGTCAGTGTTTGCATTAAATGTGGTAATTATAAGGAAATTTCTAATTTATGGGATGAATTTAGGTAATAATAATATATTCATCAGTTTTCTTGAAAAAAGTAAAGCAAACCATATTGAACTTTAGTGACACGAGTAAGATACACAAAAATGCCGCGTAACTTTGCAACCTCCATTACTGGGATACATGACAGGATTTGTTGCATAAAATTAGTGAATTTCTTTGACCCTACTTATTTCGATTTGCTATATACTAGGATAGATATGGGTCGTGTATTAAAATCTCTTCGCTTCGGAATTTTAACGTTAAAATAGTTTTTTTTTCTAGTAGCGTAAGGATTTATAAATTAGATTTTTTAATATTATGTTTGGTGTTCTGGCATGAGTGGAAGTAACGCAATATATTTTTTGCTGCTATGCTAAATTTAACAATGGGAAAGCTAATAATTTTCTTAACTGTATCATGACTTTTATAATTTCCCGTTAAATTCGTCACACTTATATGATTTTGTGAACTGAAACTATAAATGAAAGCTTATATTGATGGTTTTCACGGAATATTAATCTGTAGACCGTTTTGTTCTTAAACATTTTACACTATCGATGAAGAAAGTGGAGAGTAAGCAAACACCCTGGGCCTAACTCAAAGTTCATCGTCATTAAACCACGCGTCGTCTTTAACTGACTGGCAGGAAAAAACAGGGGGAAATCTTATGAGAGTGAACGTCATTAGCAGAATTTGAATCTGTGCCGCTTCTCCAGTGATGACTTGTGGACAACAACGTCCACTATTGGACGGCAAACCTACGTTTTAGTTTATAAATTTATGTCTATGTACTAAACACTCAAGTTCATATTACTGTACCTCCTTCTTTATACAGTGGTCATACGCGTACATTATACTATTATTACATCTGAATTCTTTGGGGGTGAAATTTTGAAGATGTAGAAGCAAATTAATTTGAAGAAATAATAGTTTATATTCTCTTTTAAAAAAATACGTATAAAAAGATTCACTTTCTGATATTTTTAATAGGAGTAAGCTGTTTGATAGGAGTTCGCGTAGGAGTAAGATGTTTGAATACTGATTTGGATGTTTATTAATGAGTACGACTCCTCTCTCAGAGATCATATTGTAGAACACCGAACCGTGAAAGTGTTTGTGCTTAAATCAAATAGTGATAGAACATTTAATAGTTTACGTATCAAAAATATCAGAAAGCGAATTTTTTCTATACCGTACGTATTTTTTCTTTTCTTTTAGAAAATACGAGTATAAACTATTATATTTAAAATTAATTTACTTCTGTCTTGAAAATTTCATCCCCAAAGAAATAAATTAAAATTCTCTGTTAGAAGGCTTCTGTTACTATTAAACAGCAGAAAAAAATAATACAATTAATCAAATAAATATGCAAATGGTTTGTAGACGTTAGCGCAGAAGTTTTCTGTAGAGTAAAACACGAGCGAACTTTTGCATATTTTTAGATTATAAACGGTACAATAAACTTCGGAGAGTTAGCAACAACGCTTTAGAAAGTGAACGTAAGAAGAGGATGTTGTAGTTGGAAACAACGTACTTTGTAGACTCTGAAGTACCTCATTACCTCTGGATGTCAGCCACCGTAATATAATCCTCGAAGGAGCTCTCTCTAAATATCCTACCTGAGCGCAGGCAGTTATCACTGATGACTTTGTTAGACAAGAAGAGGATTCCTCCAAGCTAAAACTTCTCCAACAAGTCTCTATGAATGTAAATCGCAAAGAGCAATGAAGTGTTGCAGTCTGAAGAAGCCTGGCGCATAACTTCTAAGACAGACTTCTTGCGTCTGAAATTATATACGATTATTATATTGAGAAGGTGTGAGCTCGCGTATTAAATTAATGATATTGCAGTTGACGTTATTTATTTTTCTTACCATTGCCAAACACATCGTTCTAAGGAAACTTTTTTAATTCAGTTAATTTGCATGATGATGAGATCAACGTTTGTGTAAATTTAAACCGAAAATTATCCACTTCTTGCCGGCTTTTTTAAAATAACGATAGTTCAACCGTGTTCCCAAATCTTGAAACCTTAATTTAACTCATTTTCCGATGTCATACAATGATTAAATTTTGCACAGCGACGTAAGTCGGGTGACAATACAATATTCCATTGTTACTTTTATATATTTATATATTTTAAAAGCATATGTTTTTTTTTTAACATGAACTTCTTTATCCTAAAATAAATACTAGCCTTCAATGATGTTGCGTTTGACTGGTTGCAGAACACTATAGGATTTGGGTGGCAAAACATCAGCTTACAATATATAGTAAGGAAGAAGTATCCGAACACTGAAATAACTAAAAACTAATAATAAACATTTTTAAAAACAAGCTTTTCTTTTAAAAGCAAAACAAAAGAAAAAAAATCGTTCCAAAAAGTAAAAAATAATTGTACTTCTTCTCAAGAAAATCACTTTTAAAATATCTATTTGCGCATGTCTAAAAAGAAGACCATCGGGCGCGCTCTCATATACAATAACTTTATAAATTCTTCAATTGGCACGCCCATGCTTTTCTTTTTAGTCACGTATAAATAGATTTTTAAAAGTAATTTTCCTGAAAACAAATAATATTTCTTTTTATTTACTTATTTTTTTAAAGAAAAGTTTGTTTCTAAAAGGTATTTTATTATTTTTTATCCATTAGAAAGCATCAACCGATACTGAGTATCTACAAAAAGTAATGATACCTCTTCCCATGCAGCTAATTCCGGAAATTATCTTAAGAATTTTATGTTTACTCCTGTTTTAAGAGATACGCTCTATTGCTACTTTAAATTTACTATGATAATTTTTAATAGAGATGTAAATTACAACATTCCAGATTTTAAAATAATAAAGTTCCTTCATTCTAACTGAGAAATTCAGGGTTCCAGTACAGGTAAACTTGTTTTCCGTTCAGCTAACAAAACATATGTTGGTATGATAACTTGTTAAATTAATAGAAATAATTTTCTCCCACATATCCATTTAATACGGCATCTTCAGGATATAACATCAATTTGGTGGTATGTTGATAAATATATGTATGCAATTTCACCATTCAAAGAATTTAAAATAAGGTACATTTGAAACACTTTGAACATTTATCAGTGCATTTAAATTAAATATAAAGTATTTGAGTATGCTCGCCTTATAAATTGTAAAACATTTTTTAAAAAAACTAAACATAAAAGACATTTGGAATATAGACAATACCGTACGCATTTCCAATATGCAGAGAAACCAATTTGAATAAATACAAGCTTGCATTCTTGATTGGGTGTCATAGTCTGTATCTTTCCAAATAATTAATCTGTTTACATGATTCTTGCTTTCTTGAAGGAAGTGACTTGCTCCTATCGACAATTTGTTACGACACACTCCGAGAATAGCTGGTGAAAGTCTTTGAAAATTATTGCTATGAAGAAGAAAAAAATATGATAACAGATAATCTGGAACGTCCACATATTTTGGTACAGTAGTACATATCTTACAAAACAAGGAATTAATTAGTATCTAAGTTTGTTTGTGCTAGTCAAGAGGCCAGTACTGTCGTATGTTTTGGTATCTGCTATAAATAACGTCTGTGACATTTGCCCTATAATTTTATCTCATATTTCTTGACTTTCGTACATGTTGTTAAAACAGTAAGACGCGTGCACATGTGCACTTTGAAACTCTATTTCTACAATTTTACAGAAACTTAAAGACTTCAATTCGCTTCTGCTTTGTATTATTATTTATTTAATGAACTAAACATACAGCTCATATAATGACCATTTTACAGTGTATACATAAAAATTACAAGAACAACAATAAGAGCAAAAATTTTGAAGGAAATTGGCCCTAGCCTTTATCAAGGTTTCTATCCCAGCATTTTTCTGATGTGACCCAGAGAAATCAAGGATAACTTTAGTCAGAATAAGATGTACCGGCCTTACCGATTACAAGAGCACAATAAAACACCGACGGAATTGTTGATCTAAATACGCACAAACTATAGTGGGTTGGTGCTGGACATCTCATCACTAAAAAAATATATTTAATTGAAAAGTTGTTTTTTTTCGAAGTTACTTCAAAGCCCTCTCGCAAACCAGAAGACGCCGATCAGGATCATCTTCACTCAACTGATGTACCAAGCATTTGCAGCTAGTACCGATGCCACATATATTTCAATAGGACAAGAACAACGGAGCTTTGACTGAGTCCACATTCTTGGGATAGACGACATGTGATCTTCGTTTGACTTTTAACAAGTGCTTCCAAAACTATGTTTACTTCCTCCGCAATTTTGGGTCGCCACTTTTCAATTTATTATACTCATTTCCTGTTTACCGAAATTTGTGAATGAACTTCACCACTGCACTATGAGTACCAGGAAGCTTCTCGGGATGTCTGGAATACCTTATCTGTTAATAACCGGCACGCTCATACTTATGTTGCCAGTTTAGATCGTTTGATTGAATTTATTAATGTCCTAAACAAGCTGGTGAACTTTTAAGGACTGGACCTATAGTTTTTAGTAAAGTGGACTCTGAATCACTCCTTTCAATGGACCAAAGCGGTTATTGAACCCGCGACCGTGCGCACAGAGAGTGAGCTCGTTAACCTCTCGGCTACCTCGAGGTCTTTTGGCCATTTTTGCCCATTGTTACAAGAAGCCTATTATGGAATTAGAAAACAACATTCTTTTTAATTAACTTGTAATAACTTGAGAATAGTTGAAGATATGGTAATATATATTGCATCAGTGAATTTCTGAGAAAATTTCAGATGTATGTTGTATGTTTCTTGCCCGTATTCTCATTTGAAAAAATATAATCCAAAATGACTGACAGAGCAATTTCCACACGTCAGAGATGTAGTATCTGGTCTCATTAAAATCACATATGGGTATTCTTATGTTCTGTAATATATGTAGAAATTATGTTTAAATCATATGGATTGTTGGATTCATACCTAATAGAGGAGGAGCTAGGGTACCCCCCCCTTATGGACCCCTCCCAGGATTAAATGGAGCTAGTATTTTCAGAAACTTCAAACTTCTCTGATTCACATCAGAAATGTTAACACAACAAAAAGGTGTTCCAAAGTGTCAAAATCCAATATGGCTGCTAGCCGCAACATACATTTTTAAAACCATACGTGTGTTACTTCCTTTTTTTAGATAAAAATCTAACAAAAATAAATTATGAAACATACCTTTTTTTAATTTGGTAAGTAACAGATAATTATTGAATAATATTGTTATGCATATATTAGTCTACGTTTAGAAGAAAAAGAACACTAAATCTAAAAATTCAATTTTCTACATAATTTTCTATTTATCTTTTCCCTTACACTTACGCCACTGTTACTTGGAAATCAAAGTTACTACTAAAATATTTTTAAAGAAAAACATAGCCCTCTGACAAGGCTGAATTCTTTAATAAGAAAAAATAACTTCAAAACTTCAAACATAACGGTTTCGGAAATATACCACTTCCTTCCTCAGACTACACTCTACTACAGAACCGTTACGTTTGAAGTAATTTTTGTTACTAAAGAATTCAGCCTTGTCAGCCTTCAGCCTTGTTTTCCTTTATTCAAAATGGATACAAGGCCATATTGTCATAATATCCATAAAATATTTTCTATCTATCCTCCATCAATATACAAGCATCTATTGTTGACACTTACTCAGTTACGGAGAAAAAAATATATATAAAGTAAGACAAATTGTGGCACAAAGCTTGAATTTACAACAAAAATATATTTTGTAAAAAACATTGGTACATAGTAAGAATAAGACATTACATACATGATTGAAACATACCAAAGCTTCTAAAACATGGTTTTCTTCTAATTAGTACTCCTACAGGCATATTTAGAAGAAAATTTGACTGGCATCAGTTTTGTAAATCTTAAAATTAATAGAAATTTTCCAGATATACAAATGCATAATCATACATTACGTAGGTATATATTTTCAGAATACTGTATAAATATTCTCGTACCGCTACATTGATAAATAATATAAGTTTCTACATAAGCAAAATTGATAAATAACATTTTTAAATACAGAGATTTTTAACTTGATTATTTTTTTCTGTGCATATACGCACAAGGATTTGCTGAGGATAGGGCGATGAAACTACTATGACTAAAAATTATAAATTTATACAATTTGTTATTTATTAAGGAAGTTGAAAATACATTTAAAAATTTAAAATACGTTAATTGATAAAAAATTTAAAACAAAGAAATTTAGAGTGATGCATGATAAATAATACATATATTAAATAATATACCATAATTAGACTACATAATGATAAGAATGTAAGTAAGTAAAGTTGCCTTGGCAAGTAAGTAATAATGAAGTGAATATGGCAACGTTTTTTAATATATAATAATGTGTGAAACAGCACTTGAGGATATTTGTTAATGGAAGCATCCTTCATAATTATTATATAAGAAATTTAAGAACATTAATTACACAAACTTGTAAGGTGGCAAGTCCTGTAATATGGCCACCAAAATTTTGTTTGCTTGGGGAACTAAACCTGAAATGAATTGAATTTAGATTTATCTGAAAATGCAATATTATAATTAATAAATATAAAACAAAAAAATATGTCAGATAGTTTCTACACACATTAATATCCATATGTTTACAAGAAGTGCGAAATGGCCATTTTACAAAACTGTCCTTTAATATGGCCACATTATGACATGTGTTGTAAAAGTTAATTAATACAGTCTCTACACACAAAAATATCCTCATTTTTAGTATGTGCACATTCTTCATGACACCAGTTCCCACACCGTGTTCAACAAATCCACGCTTCACCACCATGATCATCAGTGTGAAGCCCGTTACAGTAAGTGCACTTAACATCATCAGATCCCACATTGAATTTTTTGTGTGAACGTCCTTCAATTTCTTTCTGCTTCTGAAGCAATGTTAGGTTACTGTTCTTCTTCGATTTATTTACTTTTTTTTTCGACATTTTCCTTATGTGTTCTGGTGATGTCAAAACCGTTGCTATTTGGCTTCTTGCTGTTGCTTTCTTTCTGGGTATTGTAGGAATAGGACATAACTGACGCATCACAGAAATTTCATCTTCACTATCACTAAAATCCTTTTCTAAAGAAGAATCATAATTAAGTTCGTTCGTTGCTGTTGAATCTGATTATGGTGAGCTAATTCGTGTTCTTCTTGAGATTCTTAGTCCTTTTGCAACAGATTTGTTACTTTCTGATGTTCCAGGTGTATCAACTGCAGCCTCGGTTGTCTCCACTCCTACGCTACTTTCCTCTAACTCTATCCAACATTCCGAAGGGGAGTAAGCAGACTCGAGGATTGCTCCAGGATTGCAAGGCACAAGTCCATATCTTCTAAAATCATTAGCTGCATTTTCAATGGAACAAGGTTTTCTCCATGCCTGGGAGAGCAGCTTTCCAAACTGAAGTTTTGTTATGCTTCCGGTTTGGTTTTGCTTAATCCAGTTGTTACATGCGCTGTAGTAATGTGCCTTAAGAGACCTGAAAAATTGTCTGTCTAGTGGTTGAATTAATGGGAAGTATGAGGTGGCAGACTAATCATGACAATGTTGTTATCAACAGCAAACTGAAGAACGTCTGGATCACTCACATGTGTAGAATGTCTATCTAACACCAAAATGTTGGTTTTGTCTACTTGTAGATTATGAGCAGCAAAATGTTTCAGAAATTCATGAAATAGTTCAACTGTTATGTAACCGGAATCACTCATTCTCACAACTGCACCTGGAGGCAAGTCGTACTGAAACTCCTTCATGTTTTTCCCTTTGAAGGTTACAAACTGCGGCAAAAAAAACTCCTGTGGAACTTGCACACGCAACTACAATTATAGTTTCCCCCCTTTCCTTAGAAGTAACACTCATAACATTTCTTTTAACTTTCGGACTCACAATTTTCCCTGGACGGTTATTCAACTGTAGCCCCGACTCATCAGCATTATGCACCCGAGCAGGATCTCTATACAAGTCGTAATCACGCATCAAGCTATCGAACATTTTAAAAAACTTACCTACATCGTTCCTATTCATTCCTTTTGCTCTTGCCAACGAAAGTGTCTCTGGTTTTCGGACCGAAAGTTCAGGGTCACGCTTCTTGAAAGCATGCGTTAGCCTTATTATGGGAAAATCGAACTTTCAGCCCTTTCTTCATAGCTAGCTTATACGCTAATATATCCACATCGTCTATTGACAGTCTACAGAATCAGGTCGTGAAATAAATATACTATATACTCTCAAACACGAGCTTAATCCTATTCCATTATCTATTGTTCATTCCAATGGAGATCTTCGTACGTAATGCAGCAAGTCCGAACTCACTCACGTCTTAGAAGCTAAGGTAGTAACATCATCTCCACTGTCTAATGACTAATTACCACCCAGTGTCATAGATGGACCAGAACTTGTGCACACCTTTTGAACAGTTCCAGGATGCTCTTCATTTAGGGAGTATGCTGACATATATGCAGAGAAAGTTTTCCAGCACATAACAAGAAATTAATGTAGAGTAGATATAGTATTTTATCGATATCATGATATTTCCATCAAGAAAGTCACTCGAAAGAAAAAAGCAAGGCACAGAAGGCTGACCAGTTAGGCCAGTTGTTACCTTTGATGATCATGTGCTAATGGTAAATAATTGGAACTAGTTCGTAGGTATGCCAGGTAACAAAGCTAATTTGGCAGAGGTTTTATCTGACCACTTGATTTCAAAAGACAAACACATGGAAGAGTATGAGTATCGGGTGGATTTTCTGGTTCAATATTTGACACAGAGAGATGTATCGATGCTAAATTTGAAACACGAAGAAGATAACACAACTATAATTCTTCATGGGATTGATGCGAACCAAACAAGTTTGAAATGTCTAGTTGTTGTGGCTAAGGAAACATAAA
The DNA here is from genome assembly GCA_022664845.1 of Lepisma saccharinum. Taxonomy (NCBI): domain Eukaryota; kingdom Metazoa; phylum Arthropoda; class Insecta; order Zygentoma; family Lepismatidae; genus Lepisma; species Lepisma saccharinum. The sequence goes on along the minus strand of JAGDQP010002731.1, from coordinate 51,723 downwards.
ATCTTGTGCTCTTACTGCAGTTTGCTGATCAACTCCCAAAGGAGATATGGTTTAAAGTTGGAACAACAAGTAAACCTAGGTTCATTCATGTCCATGATATTCTATTGTCTAATGAATGGAGACATAATATCGTAGCCTATCATAGCATTACAGGATGTGATATTTAAGGCACTTTTATGGCATTGGGAAAAAGACCAATGAATTGAAACCAATCCTTTCAACGAAAGTTCTGGTGCCATCAAACTGCGCTGAACTCGTGATATGCAAGTGTAACAAATTAGCTGCAGTCAAATGTAAATGATTCTCTAAAAGATTACCTTATATTAATGGAGCATGCATCTACAACCAAGACTGTAAAAAGATCAGTATTCAAGTAACACAATTGATTATGATGATGTTAATGCTGACGCTGATTCTGATTTATCATTTTTCATGGTCATTAACAAAATGAACCAATTTTTTTGTCATCTTTTGACAGTTTATTGTCTTAATAAAAATCAGTGCTGTTACATATATAATTAATAGTTCTTTATTTCCAACCTTTAAAATTTTTACTAAGTATTTTATATTCCGGCGCAGTATTTATTTTACATTTATTCGCTTTCGTTTCCAAGAAAAACATTCAATGGCCAACATTTTAGTTGTTACCCCCGATATCTTGCTTCACATGCTTCTTGCTTAATTTTAACCATCTTTGTCGAATTTGCCATCCCTTTCAACATGTTGTTTGCTACCAAACTTGACTAGGTTAAAAAGTAAGAATATGGCCGTCATTTTGAAAATTATTGGCCATCATATTGATTAAAGTTTATGCGGCTTAGAATAAAATATTAATAATTTGTCCTACTTTAGTCAACCTCAGAACATATGAATATACATACTAAATATTCATATATTTGGATGACTTTCATGTATATTTTCAAGTAAAAACATTTTATCTCTAAACATTGCCACATTCTTACAAAATGGCGGCTTCTGACGATGTTTTAGAAATTCAGGAATGCTAACAAACCATTTCATGGTCCCTAGGGACCCATAAAACAAAATATATCAGTTGGCACTATGGAACGTGTACTCCCTAAATAAATTTCTAGGTGTATTTTCGAAAAACATCGCCAGACTAGATCATTTTCCCAAGAACTGAGGGTATATTTCATAAAAGCCACACACCATAATGATCACTGTGTTTTCTTTTGCCAGCCCATCATTTTAAAGCAGAGGCAATTTTAAAATTCTTTCAGTGCAGGCGTTAGTGTTAACTATATCAAATAAGTGTTAAGTTTTTTAACTATGAATCTATTGTAAAATAATTAAGTTTTAGCTACAATACATTCAATGTCAATGCACAAATAATCAGAGACAGATTGAATTGTATCATTATGTGTGAAGCACATGACACTGAACGCACTACGCAGTGAACTACGTAGCAAGCAAAACTGCACAACACTTGAGCCTTGGACTTGATCTTATTTTATATACAGCTCTTATTTCAAAGTTCTATTAAAGGAAAGAAATATAGAGAATGTCGTAACGGTATATTAAGAAATAAAAATTTTTAATATCTGGTGTAGTAAAAAGTAATCCATTATTTTGCCAATAGATGGCTTCAGTGATCTGTATCTCGCGTTGTATAAGTCCGATCGGGTTCAACGAGATGGCGTTCAAACGATGAGATTGCGTACTACAAACACTGTTCAGATAGTTGTGATGAGTTGACTCAGTGTTGTGTGAGCGCGCGTCAAAATGGACACTAGCAAAGAGAAAATACGCTATATTTTACAGTTTTTCTTCGATAAAGGCGAAAACGCAAGCCAGGTGGCTGCAAATGTGAATAGTGTTCATGGTTCTGATACTGTAACAGCCAATCACGCGCAATTTTAGTTTCGTCGATTCCGTGCCGGTAATTTTGACGTCAAAGATGTACCACGCACTGGAAGGCCACGTGCCGAGCATGTCGAAAAAATCATGGACATTGTCGCGTCCGACCGTCATGTAAGCACTGTTTCGATTGCCCAAGAGCTAAACATTGCACAAAAAACCGTGTGGAACCATTTGCATAAGGCTGGATACACAAAGAAGCTTGATGTATGGGTGCCACACGAGTTAACGCAAAAAAACCTCATGGACCGAATTTCCATCTGCGAATCGCTGCTGAATCGCAACAAAAGCGACCCATTTCTGAAGCGGTTGGTGACTGGTGATGAAAAGTGGATCACTTACGACAACGTCACGCGAAAACGGTCGTGGTCGAAGCGCGGTGCGCCGGCGCAAACGGTGCCCAAGCCAGGATTGACGGCCAGGAAGGTTTTGCTGTGTGTTTGGTGGGATTGGCAGGGAATTATCTACTATGAGCTGCTCCCCTACGGCCAAACCCTTAACGCGGAACTACACTGTCAACAATTGGACCGTCTGAAGGCAGCAATCGCCCAGAAGCGGCCAGCTTTGGCCAATAGGAGAGGCATTGTTTTCCACCAGGACAACGCCAGGCCACACACATCGATAGTGACTCGCGAGGAGCTCCGGAAGCTTGGTTGGGAGGTTCTTATGCATCCACCTTATAGTCCGGACCTGGGACCGAGTGATTACCATCTGTTCCTGTCCATGGCGAACACGTTTGCTGGTGCAAAATTCGCGTCAAGACAGGCTTGTGAACATCGACTGTCTCAATTTTTTGCCAATATTGACAAGGGCTTCTATGAGAGAGGCATCATGATATTACCTTCCAAATGGCAACACGTTATCGAACAAAACGGCGCATATGTGACCTAAATCGGATCATTCTAACTATGGTAAGTCATACCTTCAATGTCATGCAAAAATAATGGATTACTTTTTACTACACCAGATATATTTGTTAATTATTTGCATGTGTTAAATTAAACAGTAAACTAGTCACTTGCCATGATTTCCATTATTAGAACTATTCAACCACTCCTGTTTTAATAATAAAAAGAAACACGTAACATTTAACAAAATTTTCCCGTCACAGTTGTAATATGATTAAAGGATCACTGTTTTTACAAAAAACTTCAACTGCAGTTTCCAAATAGTAGTGAAATATTAGTAAAAATATATTACGAATTTACAACTTGAAGCAGATAACGCTATTTTTTCACTAGCTTGAGCGGTAAATTAATTTCACATTGTGGAGTGGACTGTTTCCAACTTCACTGTCACTCGATAAAAAGGGACATTTTCTAGTATACCTGGCTTTTCGGGGGACAGCGGGGCAAATCACTATAAAGCGGGACTGTCCCGCCCAAAGTGGGACGGTTGGTCACCTTATATGTGGTCCACATTTGAATCACCCAGTATATTTCACTAGGGAAATCACGTAATTTTCCGTAACCTTGTTGTGTCTGGACGAAATTGCAAAACATAGGATCTCACCCTATTTCTTTTCGCGTTGAAGCCTGTTAACTGTAGAAATTTCATGCAAATCTGAGTGTGTAACTTCAGGTGTGTTCCTTGTGAGTCAAAGTTCTCCAAAGGCCATAAATAAATTCTTATTCAGAATTCAACGTTCAAATAAACCACTCTGTTTTTAGAATACATTTATTATTATAAATCAAGCAATCTGAAGTTGAATTGAAGTTAGTATGAGATTTGGTACTGTATTACAGCTGGTGCCGTATTATTATGCCACGGTTGCTAGGTGGCATAATAATGTTGTATGTTGTAACGGCATAATAAACACTATGATGCCCAACGTATTGAGGAATTGGTACGCATTTGTATGTCCTTACATTTGGCATTAAACTCGTAAAGACGAGCAGATATGCTTTTCAAACTTCCCTTGAATGGCAACTGCAGCAGGAAGTTCCACGAAGGACCTATCACTACTGCAGGTATCCAGAGAGATGCTGAAGAGCCACATACTACTACCTTAATGTTGAGGAAAATCACTGAATGGGAAGCGCCCGATGATCTTCCACCAGTCAGGAATCTCGACTGACAGAAGTTGTAGGTGAGACCTGAAAGAAAAAATGATTTACCCAAAATGAAGGTTTATTATGATCATTAGATATTGCAACCATACGACTGGGCTAGTTGACAGACCATCGGGGGTCATTACATCGAGTATGTTAACTTTCATCAATTATACATATCGAGAGACCTATTAAAGAATACATAGTTGTAATGATATCTTCTGGACTCTTTCGTATCACTCAACTAATATAAACAATTAAATGAATTAAATATTTCTTCGATAAAAGCAGCATGAAAGTGAGATGAGTAAACTTGACAATAAGGACGCCATCTCTTATGATCCCCACAATTAAAAATCATACACACTGTTCACCAAGGCTGTACCAATATTAATTCCAATGCAATCCGCACTTGACGCTGTCTTACCATACACGGTTACAACCGATTCCATAATTATTGTCAGAAGTCTAATGGTGGATTCCTTAAAATATTTGAAACCGTGTTTGTAACGTGTCTTTTATAAAATTCTTCATCATTAATTTCCGTCCTGCTTAAAACATATATTTCAGGTAGAACAGTAGTAACACATATTGCAATGTTTGACAGTCTATGCAAATTGCTATGTCTTGAACAATATGTTTCATCACTAATGTCTAATAAAGCAAATAACAATATCTGATTCAAAAGTTATATTAATGACAATGAAAACAGTAATGATATTGTGAAATTAAACCCAGCACCCAAAATATGTATTGTACTGGTGGAATGATATAGATCAAAGGTTACTGCTTGTTAGCACAAACACTTGATAAAACTTTCCTGAATGAGGAAGAGTTCCCACTGCCAGTTTCACACTCTCCTTTATTTTTCTCGTGCAAAAAAAGAATATGTGCTTCGAAGCAAAAGCTTAAAAAGGACGCGCAAAACGAAAAGGGAAGAATATGCAAAACTAGAAGGAACCGGAAGCGGGAGATCTGAAGGGAGAAGTGGGAGAAAAGAAGATTCCAAGTTCCGATTGGTTCTTAAGGTGTGGATGTCCTGAGGGACTGTAAAGGTTCTGTGAAGTATGAGCGTGTCTCCCATTTCGCCCGTCTGTTGTATGCCTGGAATTGACAGTTCCGTAGTTCTATGGGAAAAATATGTGAAGCGCAGAAACAAGATTAAGGGTTTTTGACGCCTTCTTGGGGAATCCCTTAGGCTAGTCCCGCATAGAAAAGTTCAACAGCTTCCAAAAACCACCAGCGGTGTCTAGTGTCAAAGGGCGTGAATGATGAGTACGAAACATTTCCTATGAGAAGCGTGGAAACTGGAGTTTCTATAGATGCAGCTGCGTGCAATACTTTTCTTTTTTTTTATCCATTTCTATTTATTTCTTTTATTTTGCATCAGTTTTATCTTTCCACAAATCTACCTGCTGGGCTTTAAATTTCACTTACAGTTTGTTCAAATTATAGGCTAAAAATAAAATATTATGCGCTTCTGTATACACTTACATTTTTATTTTCATTTTCTAACTATTTATAATAATGACTTTTATTGATCTTATGCAAAATATCAGTATATTATAATTAGAAATATTATAAATGTTCTTTTCATTTAATACTCAGCACGTTTCAAGACTACCTTGAGTCTCGTGATATCCTGATTTGCAGCTGCCAGTAATATTGCCACGCTTCTGTTCTATAAAATGAAAATAATAAGTTTCCCGAATGTTTGTGTGTATGTATGTGTGTCGGCTGTTGTCTCGAGAACTACACCCTCCACCCCCACATATGTGGTAATATACGATAGCTTATGATGTGAGGGTTTCACATAAATTTGTACGGTCTCCATCAGTTGAACAATTGGGGATCCAGGAGCGAAAAAGAAGGGGGAAAAGCGACTAAACAATAACCCCCCTCTCTCTCTTTCTCCGTCTGTCTCTCTCTCTCTCTCTCTCACTGTCGAAAATGGAGAAAAAGGTGAGCAAAATCACTATCATTTACGATGCTGACACACTTAAATCGGAAGAGCAAAGAGAGCCTACGCTCATTTACCGACACCGACACTAATAATTATAAAATACCGTACTCGTCATCCTCATCTCATCCAACTCTCTCACGCATATAGCCAAAACAGATAAATTCTATACTTTTATGACACCAAACTAGTCTCTACTAGACACACTCAGAAAGTAATAGATAAAGGAATAAAATCCTGAACGAAAACATAAAACCAGATCAAACGCACCAAATTTAGTTCCGAATAAAACTTTTATTCACTAAACCACGGTTTCTCAGCGGGGGTCACGACTCCAAAGGGGGGCATGGGTTTGTGCGAGATGGTTGCGGGAAGAGTTGAAAAAATAAATTTAACTAGAGTTTTGTAGGCTAAAACATAAAACCAATAAATTTAAAAGAAGGTATTTTATTGTACTTGTCTTTATAATTACTAAAGATAATGTAATTTATTGAATACCTTTTTCGATAATATAATTAGGAGATTTTAGTAGTAGATGCCAGACTTTTATAAAATATAACCTCCGTGTTTTAAACTAGTTCTGACCATAACCGGTGGATCTGTCATGCTGTATTTAGTACGAGGTATTCTAGAGAAGCAAGGGGACGTACCCTAGAACATAGAATGTTGCATATTTAATAGAAGAGGAGATGTGCGATAAACAATGAATTAATTGATTGGATTTTTCATTATTTTTAATATTTATTGTCATCCGCGATCTTGTTGTATCGTTGGCTGCTTTGCTGCCGTCGATTACCGTTGTTGTGGACCGCCAAGACCTGGTAGGAAATGTGTCCAAAACCGTATAAGGCTATGTGGTAGATTAAATTTATTATAGTATTTTTAAGGTAATTTGATTTATTTTTTGGGTGCGAATGATGATTTTATTTTGACGGAGAATGGTCGTACATTTGTCGCCAACGGGCAGCATATATATTTCCCTGTCTTGGATGTTGAAGATCCGTTGCACATCTAATTTTGTTCTCTTATATTTTTTTATTTTTGGGGGTTAACAAACTGCGTATGCACAGAGTGGTTCCTTTAAATGGGTCGACGCGAAGTTTTCTTGTTTTGCACCTGTGCTGCTCGGGGAAGGTTCTTTTTGCATCCTCCTGATCGTCAAATGAGGATGCAGGTTTTTTATATTCGACGCATTAGAGGTGTTGACCAAGCGTACTAGAACATGCCCCGACTTTTCTTGCAATTCGAGTGTGCATGTGTATGTGTAATAGCTGGTGTTCGTTTATTTTTTGTTTGCTGAAGTTTCAAGCTCTGGAACGTGTTTTTTTTGTTGTTTCGCATCCCCCTGATGCTCGCTGGAATTTCACCGTGCAGGTGTTCACTAGAATTCTCTTTACTTCTGAAGATTGATTGACAGCGGCGCCAGTTGAATGACATTTTATTACTTTAACAATTATTGTTTATTTCGTTTCTTTTATGCTTACGGATCATGTATGGACAAGATATTTTTACACAATAACTTGTCCTGAAATTGTTTCTGCACACGTGTTCTTTTAAACGCAGATGTTCAATTATTCTTGTTTATCGTATTGTTATGTTTGGGAACGTGTTATAACTTGTTTTTGGAACGTGTTAAAAGATAATAACCATAGTATATATTTTCATTTTATATTTCCTTTAATACTTAACATATGAAATAATCGTTTTCTTGATAATCTCTACATAAAATATATTTAAAAGATATTAAAAATATTTTTATTTATTAAAAATAATGATTTTGCACAAAATTTCGAAAAGTGACAAAAAGAAAATTCCAATTCCTACATGGAAAAACTTTTAAGTGTTAAGAATGAAATTACACTTTGTTAAAAGTTACAGAAGATATACATTTTGTTCGAAATACAGGTTTTACCTCGAACTTTGTGAGATGCATAACTAATATTTAATTTACTGGTTTTAAATAAAAAAATATCTGAAACTCTTTCTTAAAGATCAAATAGAAAAAATCATTTGTAACATCTAAAAAATTGTCTTTGAACATATTATGTAATTTAATTAAGTAAAATATTATTTCATAATGGAAAATATAGTTTGTAAGCTCCAGAAACAAAATTAAGAGGCCCATTTCATATAATTTTGAAAGCGTTTCTACTTCTGATTTCTGAGTTTCTTCGTAGTCTGATCTGGTTGAAGTAATTCCTTAAAAGCTATATCCATTTTATTGTTCAATATATGTTTTAACCCATTCGCAAAATATTCTTTCTGAATAAAATGTTTCTGTGGGAATCTTCATTTACACTTATTATATCTTCTTCACTTGCTAATAGTATCTTAATTGAATGTTCATATAAGATTATTTTTCCATAATTTGACAATCATGAATAGTGAAATTTTCTATCATAAAGAATTTCTCTAGACCAACAGTATATTGTTCTGGTCTCCATTTTTCATCGTTTGTAAAATACAGTCTTCGTGTACAAACTCCGGATGGCACTCGCGATCTTCACCTTCCCATTCGTCTTCACTTACCTCCTGTAGAGGAAAAAATAGTTTTATTCATATGATTTTTCTTTCATCTATTTTTGAAGGAACGAATTATTTTTATATAATTAATATATTTTAAAATAATTTCTAAATAATGAAATAACTTATTCTATTAGATTTAATATATTTACTCTAAATATAGACTAATTGATATTTACTTTATATTTGATAGAGAGTTTTCTGAAATTTCTACTCTTTACTCCTTTTCATCTAACAAATTCACTTTTTCTCTGATTAGGAGACGTAACAAGATTTTAATTTTCCTCAATCATTTTAAAACAACCTGAAAAGGAAGCTTTGATAATAAATTATTTTATTACACCCATAAATAAATATAGAATTTTAAAAATATTTCTTTAACTTTTCACTAACAATTTAAATAATGAAGGATATATTTCTGGTTAGCCATCTATAATAATGATGTAAGGAAAACAACATTTTGAATTGTTTGTGGACGAAACTGAATCCTGAAAATTTAAATAGATACTTACAATCATATCCTCTTCTTCATTATCTTCAGCTAATAATGATAAAGTCTGCTTAACGTTATTACCTTTCCTGTTTCCTCTAGGTTTTGAGCTGTGTACCCGCTTCAGTAGTGTTTTCCTCTAGTTTGGCATTCATTATTTTATTTTGATTATCTTCTAAAAATAATAATAGAAGATGAGTATTAAATAAATATATTTGTTCAAGTAATATTAACTCCTATTTCTAAGTTTGTATTATAAGTTAAGCATTCAGCTAATTCTCAAGGAGACGCTGTATATTGTTAATCATTATTTTCTTTCTGAAATTATTTACATCAGAAATTAATAACAATAAATCAGGTCAAGATGAGGTAGATTCTTATTCGAAGTGAATCATTTTATTATTTAATTATCATTTTTAATTTATAGAATATATATTTTATTGTTAATTAAAGCAGTTTTCTGGAAAAGAAGTATAATAACGCAAAATTAGGAATCATTCTTATGAATGTTTATTAAAATGTTAGGCGGAGGAAGATAAATTTTCTTATTTTTCTTTTATATCTTCTGATTTTCACAAAAAATTTCTGTTTCAAAGATTTTTTAAAAACAAAACTGTATCATGTAAGTATAGTTGTTTGTTATTTTGTGTCTCGTATTTTTATACTCGACAAACATGCTAGAACTTCTTATGTTGCATAATAGTACACATAATGTTGCACATTATGTTTAATATTATGCTACACGTAATGTTGCATAATGTTAGCAAGTTGAACTTGCTATTTAGACAAGCATTTCTTTCCTTCGCCTGAATGAACAATAGACCTACGGAGGAAAATTGTTTCAGATTTCTCGCAGCTGGGGAAAGTTCCCTTTTCTCTGAAATTGTGTTTGAAAGCTAGGTTAGCAAAGAAGTTTACAGGTGCACGTGGAGCACACTATAGCATGGTATTTACTGAATTGTTCACTTTGCTTACTTATTGTGATCTTCACAACAGGGTTGATCAAGCTAGAACAAATTCTGACTTAAAAACTTAAAATATTACTGTTCAGTTGTGTTTTAGTTATGAATAGTGAAAGAAGAATAGTTGACTTATCAGGCCATATGTGTTTCTTCGTAGATGTTAGTGTTAAGGAAACCAGGGCGAAAAATGAATAATTGTCTAAAGCTATTTCTCGCAGTGTTTCGTCGTCAAGTTTGGAAGTGGTATTTATATCAAGTAGAAGTTCTCCACAATGATGATGGTGATTATTAAATTATAAATATGGAGGAAGCTGAGGTTAACAATGAATTTGCATGTTCTTCTAAATCGCCTGGTGTATCTACGTCAATTGTAGAACTGGATTTTATTTCACATGTTGAAGATGAGATTTGCCATATTAGTTAGGAGGAAAGTAGATATTATTGAATCTACACATACCGCACTCTGTCGTCTTCCACGTGTAAAAGGAAGTGTCTAGTCTTGTCAATGTGTTAATAATATAATTCATGAACAGTTTATTTACGAAGCCATTGAAAATTGAGAAAACAAAAACTTTCCTTTGATCTGTGCAAAGTGTTTTACAACATTGTTAATGGAGGCACACATTACTGTGTAAGTCGTTCTGTAGCTGAAGAAAAGTGTTGATGGATGTAAGTAACCTTTTAGAAATGTATAATGCTTATGTATTAAAACATGAATATGTTGAAATATCGAGATTTTTAAATATACTTTGCATGCTTTACTTATAGTTAAAGTGGAGGATATCAGAGAGAAACTAATTACAAATGATACTAATGCTGAACCTAATAGTGAATAATTGTGAACATTTAAAACTGTGTGATTCTTTGAAGAAATTTGAAGTTACTGAAAAAGGAAAAGTACAAGTTTACTTTAACGTGTGAAATATTAAAATAATGTCAACCTTTTGAAAAAATTTCAATGACAAAATTTGAGGCCGTTAAAAATACTCCATGTATACTTTTATATACGAAAGTTTCGTATATCCTTTTCAGATTGATACAAAAAACTTGAATATGAAAAGTCTTAGTCTGTTGAATTCAGATAAAATAAAATCAGCACTAAAGTTCTAGAAATCGCAGAATGTATACTTCATTACATTCTAAAGGTACCAACTTTTATATTGAAAGTTTTAAAAACTTTTCTATGATTATTTGTATTAGAAATAAATTAAGGTGGTCTTTAAATACGAATCATGAAATAATTTTCAAAAATACTACACACATTCTACTCAGCAAAAATGATATTCGTACATATCAGTTGAAATTTTATGAGGATTATTCTCAAATTTAAAAGGTGTGCGAATGCACAATTATCTTTTACGAGTCTTATGATCATAAAATGAAAACAATACGTAAGTTTAATTTTCCTCTTGAATTTTCCATCCATAAAGCCATTATTACACTGACACTATTTGAATAGAGCTTTTAAAATCTTAATCTTTAACTTTCAAGTATTTGTCCTACGACGGTACGTTCCCTGCTTACCAAGTAATACAGACCGCACTCATCAGGATTAATATAGGGATCCCCCAAATATGATTTTCATGCAGGTACCAACCGTCCACACGTGAACATTAAATTAAAAACTTACCTTTCGGCAATTCTCCTTTGGTCAAATTGATATTTTTGCATGACAATACCCCAATAATTGCCATAAATGTTTAACTTAGTTGATCAAAAGATCTTTTGTCTAGAAAAATGAATTAGTTTTATTTTAGATAAGATTGTTCATGTAAAAGAGTATAAGTATTTCTTTGAGATATATATATTCTCTTTTATTTGCACCCTCCAAATATGAACAGATTCCTGTACAAATAATCAACTTAATGAAATCTTTGAAGGGTATATTCTTAAACGCAATTTCACCTTTTTACTATTAGCGTTCAGCACTAACAAAAAATCTTTACTAGTAAACTTATAAGACTAAAATATCCTATAAATATCCATTTTTGATAGCATTGAAACCTATACACTTATACCACGCGTTGCGCAATGCCACGCTGCATGGTTTCATACCAGTTATTAGTAGCCACAGCTTTGCATAATGTCAGGCCGTTTGGCTTCGTAGCGGTGAATGTTACGCCTGTGGTGCAAAATGCCATTCCATTTCTTGTCACGCCCCAGGATTTCGCATCGATTAATGTTCCCCTGAAAAGTATAGAGTCAAATTGAGTATACCGACTTGTAGCTGAACCCCTTGTCGCCTCTGACAGATTTTAGTAAGTAAAAATTTAAATCATAGTCTCATATTATTATTTTACAGTTAACATTTTTCGTAAAGTTCTAAAAGGGAGATACAACAAAGATGCTTTTTCAATATTGTCTTAGAAAGGATTTTAAAATGGCATTGTATAAAGTAGATACTGAAACTTATATGTGTTTTACAAGAAGATCAAGGAAGGTAATCTCTTTCCCACTATCATCTATACATTAGTTGTTATTGATGGCTGTCAAAGGAGAATTCGTTCTTATTAATTTATAATTCAGTTTCTACCTTGTGAAATGATCTCCTCTCTTTCTCTCTCTTCCTCTCTCTCTCTCTGTGTGTGTGTTGGTAATTCACTTTCTATCCTGTAAATTAATTGATATCTCTCTCTTTCTCTATCTCTAGATGTATGTCTGTTTTCTCATTAATTTTCTTAGTGCAACCTAGCTGGTCGCCGTTCAGCCAGTCTTTATACATTAAATAAGGCTGATATATAAATGTGGCATACACTGCAAAGTCCCATAAGCACAAAGCATGTTGCACAAGTTTTAGTAAAATGTGCGAAGCCTAATGTTTATAATCACTGGGTCTTAATTAAAAGTGATAATATATGCCTATGAAACTTCAACATTGACGTGTTAAGAACAAACAATAATGAAGAAAAAGATACAAAGAAATGAATAAACTCATGCACAAACAAAAAAGAAGATATAATCAAAACTGTAAGAAAGATTGAACTGATCATTCACATGATTAGACGACAAATCTACTATATTGTATTCCTAGAGATGAGGTCGAAATGCAATTTTACTATTTTCAATTTCGTTCAAACAAAATTCCGTTTCACAGGCTACATGAATCAGCCTAGCAAAATAACTATAGAATTGGAAAGAAAAAAAGGACCATGAACAATTAGAATGTGGCAGGATATGATCGTGTTAATACATATTTGAATAAATTTTAACATTTTCAATACAATAAATGTCCTCCAAAACAATAAACTACCTGAAGACTGAATTTGCATATTTCAGTTCCGAAGAAGTAATACATAATTTACATACAAAGATAATATCGATTATCTACACCGTTAACCCTCCGTCGCCCACATGAAAAATACAGTTAGCAGAAGTTCTATTATTATTAGGACTAAATAATTAGAACTGAAATTATTATATAAAGCCATCTCTGAAGTTTTCTCTGAAAGAAAACTGGTTTTAATGATAACTGAAAGGCAAGTTCGTTTCTGCCTAAAGTTTAGGCAGTCATACAAAAACTTTGAAAGATCCTAGGAAATAAGATTTCAGAAAACTTCTGTGTTAATTGTCTTCAACTACAATGAAATTTGAATCTCAAATTTCAATATAATTTAAAGTCCGTAAGGCAGATTTGTCTCACACCGTCAATCAAACTCAAGACCCCTTGGTTATAAAGCGTGAGGCATTACCTCTCTATGGTCCTGCGTAAGCAGCCAGTATAAGTTGGCTTTACTCCTCTATGGTCCTGCGTAAGCAGCCATTATAAGTAAACGTTGGGACCCTTTGTGAATAAACCCTGTCGAATATGTATCTCATCCTCTCACATACAAGTTCATAACTTGATAATTAAAGATGTTGAAAATCTATCTCCGAATGTCATAAGGCAGTATATAATGTACGTTTGTGTATTGGAAAACTTCAACAGTTCAAGTTGCATTTCGCCATAATCTGGCAAGGCTTGGTCTCGTATGCGTAGGACTACAAATATTCTACTACTGTTTAAGAGTAGAAAATACTTTCCCAGCTGAATGGAAACAACTTAAAGCTGAAAATCTACTAAAATCGCAAAGGCAACTGTCCCTTCATAGTGTTTTACCTAGGTAATCATTAATTCTAACAAAATAGGCTGGCAATTGCAATGGTTCGGAAAACCCCATACTAACTTCGATTATGTCAGATAATGTGTATATTATGTTTCATACAGCTAGGCCTGTGTGGAAGCAGAACATTCTACAAAATCTCACATTTAAAACGTTATTTCAATAATGAATCCTTGAAATATATTTAGACATATAATCGGAATTTACGAGGGATAATCTACAATACTTTAATTTATGAGAAGAACTTCAAAATCTATTATTTCGTGAACTTCTTCGCAAGGACTTATTTCAATTAAGAATGATTCTTCAAATATTTGTGAGAATATTCCAGAAATATTCTAAGTATATTCTATGAATATTCTGCAATTACTGTATTGCAAATATCTTTACACTGCCTGCTGGTCTTCTGCCTAGTCTTACTAACTATAGATTAATTCGTTCTAATTCCTAATGGTCTAAGCTATGTGATTCAACATTAAATTATACTGAACATCTTAACAATAACTGGTGGCTTAAAGTCTTCTTTTATAACTTACTTCCTCAAAATAAGAGCAGAAATAATTGTTCTTTATTTGAGAGAAACTTTAATCAATATTCAATAGTATACGACCTGGTTTAAACATAAATTCTTTCACACTTTGCACAAAAATTTAATCACTTCACTTCTGAGAAAAAAATCAATTCTAACAAAATATCAAGTACTACCAACCTTGATTTTACCGCGCAGCATGATAATTTAAGCGTAGGAAACTTTCTCTTCTAAAAGTATTTGGTTTCATTATTTCTAACTTCAACAGAAGAGTACGAATTTTCGGACGAGAAAGTATCAGATGGGCCAATGTATAAGTATTTTAAATGATATGAATAACGGCTAACTATAACTACTACATTTAACAATGATTTCTAACAGTTACAGTGTATCAATTATTTGCACCAACAACAGGTACCTACTTTCGGACTTTTTTTAGTAGAATTTCGACTTAGAAAATAATTCGTTAAAAATCTTGAAAAAGTTCTAAACAAAATATGTTTAAAACACGTTTCAAAGCGTGTACATTAACGTATTAAATTTCGACGGGATAAATTTTTAGATCTTCACTCTTCTATGAACCACCGTAATTTCAACTTGTGATATTTTAAGGAACTCCAGATTCTTTCGACACTATACTTTACAAAGTTCTCTATATGTTTCTAAGATATTTTCATTTCATACACATTCATAAAAATTATGGGGGTGGCTTAATTATGGTGGTTTATTAATTCATTTTAAAAAAATAACTCAAACACACACACACATACTATAGGTATGGAGGTCAAAATTGTTAAAGTTTACGGCTGTTACGAAAAAATATTAACTAATGTGTGTCGTGTTAGTTTGTCACTCATAATCGGGCCGCGTCGGTTTTAAGTAACTCTACCTAACGGGTTATTTCCGCTGGGTACAAAAAATTAACACGCTGGCGGTTGGCGTTCCGTAAACGGATAACAACTACTGGTATGCAATCGGTTAAATAACAAACAAATGCTTTAGCAAGGTGATGACGCTCAGTCACATGTGTTTGGCTTCGGACAGTATTACCTGTGAATATTTAAATGTTATTTTAACAAATCATTATTACTATTATTATTTAAGTTAAATCTTGTATATATACTCCTTGCTTTTACTCAATCTTTCGCGGTCCATATAATTCTGCTAATCGTTTGGGGCTACATTAAAAATCAATCGAATCCCAGCTTTGACATGCATATTTTTAATTTTATTACAATGTGACAGACAAAATAAACCAAAGCTATTTTTTATTTTAGAGTGATAACCAATGGTCGATAATGCAGCAAATCAAAGTTTGTGGGTTTCAATATCACCTGAAAGATGGATATTCTAAATTTGGATTTTATCTATAATTTCAATATAAAATAAACTTTATAAAAGTTAGATTTCTATGGTAAGCTCGTAGCAAAAGCCTATAAGACGACGACTTCAATGTCCCGACTTTAAATCCCACTGGGGACATGGAATTTTCTATTTTTTGGATTTCCATACGAAATAAAGTTTATGCAAGTTAGGTTTTTAGGTTAGACTGTTAACCATTAGTCTGTAAGGCAACGACTTCAAGGTTCAAGGTTTGAATCTCATCTGTTGAATGGATATTTTACATGAACATTTTAACTATAACGTGAACAGTACATATAAATGACTACGAAAGCAGTGTAAATTAAGTTTCAGCTGAGAATTTCAAACTTTCTACAAAGGCTACTTCTAGTGATACTTTATGATATTTAATTTAATAAATAAAAAGGAGCAAAGAATTTCATTTAACACCGGAGGTGTGAAAGAACGTGATCTATCTTGAATTATGAGCATGCCAAACAAACAAAACTATCACGCACACCAAGTTTCTACAAAACCTACTTCCAATAGTAGTTTATGCAATTTTTATTAAATATATGGCAAAGATTGTATGCATAATACTTGTGCAGTAATATATCAGGGAATTTCTAAACAGTACCTCTGAATATGATGGCCGGCCTAAGTAAACGTTGCCTAAACGCTATAAATTATTCTCTTGAATCGGCTGGAGTACATAACTATAGAAATATACACAAACTTGAGTGGTTTGAAAATATCGGAAGCCGTTACAGAACTTTTAGAGACGTAAGGAACATATACACTTCTTTATACTAATGTTTCAGCCAAAGCTAGGTTAATGCTTTCAAAGGCATAAGAAATGAAGTAAATTCAGTGATCCAGTAAAAATATTTCTGCATTTGGCCACACCGGCCGAAGTTTCTTTAAATTTCTTAGAAACATGTAGTTCATCATACAAGGGTATGAATTAAGTAAAATATTTCAGCCTGATAGGTAAACGAAAAGTGTATAAGAACCGGATTTTTTATGAATGCTATCTCAAAGTGTATATTTAAGCAAAAAAATTAAATAAAATATATTCGCCACTTCAAATAGCACTTAACATTTGTCTCTCGTGCTTGGGGTCCTCGGTTCAAACTCAGCTTATACCATGTAAGTTTTGCGGTGCACAAACATTATGTGTTTTCCCACTTTCTTCATTCCGCCATTAATAAACTATATTCACAGTTTGAAAAATCCATACGGCCTGAGCCAAAGCTCTCTAAAGGCCATAAATAAATAAAGTAATAACATGAGGGCTTAAAATTATCAAGTTAATGATTCTACATTCCTATTCAACCTCATACTGTCCTGTCATATCTCGGCCTGAGCTTGAAATGCGTAAAATTTGTTACAAAAATATATTTTAAATACTCACTTGTTATTTCTCATAATAGTTTATGTAATGTAAAAACAACTAGATTTGCCCTATGCTGCAATGATAAATATTTTCTTAATCAATGCAAATACTTACAGGAAAACTGTAAAATAAAGATGTGTTTACTAATCAGCAAAGCAGACATTAAATAATTCGTCAAAGCTATTATCCTTATAGCGTCCCGGGTTCGATTGACAGTGTGGTCTCAAACCATCTATGTTCAGTCAACATTATGATGCAACTAGGGGAACTAATATAAATAAAATAGTGACAATCAAACTTGCAATGCATTTTTCTGAATTTCCCCAAAATTTATACTTTTGGGACGGTTTTTCCTATCTATTAAAATCAAATTCAGTACCAAAATCTGCTTGATATTTCTGGTTGGCTTCGCGTGGAAAAGGGGTCCACAAGTCAAAATATGCGTTCTACCACCACTTTCCCCATTCTCATAAAAATATTCAATTTTCAAGCTGCGCAAGCAACACAAATACCCATGATAAACTGTGTGTCCCCCCTCTTAAAACGTTATTTTTAAGAATGGCAAGACAGTGGAAAAACACGATTAATTCACCTACCTCTGAGACCTTCAGATCAAGAACTGCCTTTGAGCAGAACATCCATCATTATCATGTTTATTAATTTAGCAAACATCAGCATATTATTTAGCCATACTAAAGTATTTGCTTGGCATTCGGCAAGATTGATTTTAGAAACTGCGGCATATAATTCACCAAGGAAAACTTATTTTATTATGAATTATCCCGTCTCTAACTAGACAGTTCCGGGTTAAACTCCTGCAGGCGACCGTTCCAATAAACATAAATGATATTAATCGAAAAACTGACAATTAACAAAAAAAATACAGGTCTTCAGTTATACATGTTAAATGATATATTAAAACACTCCCTAAACAATTTTAGAAAATAATATTTCCCGCGAAAGAAATGTATTTAACAAATATATTTAATCAAACAATGCAATCACAACTGGCCTCTGTAAATTCCAAAATAATATCTTATCCCGTACGATATCCCGGTTTTAGTTCGGCCGTAACAAATTTTAATCAAAACAACTAACACAGAAAATTCAACTACAATTAATTTAGTATGGGAAAAAGGTTCAAAAATTAAAATGAAAGAAGCGATCTCAGATTTGAATCCCGCCAGGGGCATAGATGTTTGTGATTTTTCAATAAGTAGGACGTAACAAAGTCAAAAGTTGCTAGAATAAAGTTCAAGATCTAATAAAATATAAAAATGATTAGAAAATAGTTACATACTTACTTTTAATACGATAACAATGTAACTCGAAGTTCAGCTTCCACAGAATAAAACTATAACAGCAAAAACAACTCGATCGCTCACTTTCAAAACGAATGTAGGCAAAAGAATAATGCTACGTCGTCAGTTGCCGATATAGATCTCGAATTTTCTAGAGTAAACTAAAGATTAGAAATCATGTAGATCATTCTAACTGTTCCCTACAGGTGCAAAATTTCTCATGTCCATCAGAAAACGGATGGGAAATAAAATCTGACCATGTTAATTGAGGTTTTATGGCACCAGTCTTTCTATTTCTGCAAACGTGCTATTTTACAACCTTTTATAAAATGTTTCCTTCTGGTCGTCTTTACAGCTAATATCTTCTTTTTTGACCTAAAATGTCTGGGCCTATAATAAACCACATATTTTGTATTGATGATTCTTTAGAATTTTCTGTCGGAAAAGTAACAACGAAATGCTTTTAAAGAAAAAGGCAGACAGCGTTTATCAGGCAAAATTCCAAAATAACCTAAATTGGTAGGGATACTGACAATACAGCCACATAAATCTGTTGTCATGTCTTCTCATAACGACCTACTTGCAATAAAATATCTAGGTAGGCATTGCAATTTCCCAAAAAGGGTATATACCTGACTTCATCAACATCAAAATTGAACTTCAGAGCGTGTATAGTTACCTTCTTTTCTTCTCTTGAGGCCCCCAATAAAAGTAACCAGCAAAAGTTTTATAACCATCCCCTTCTCCCAAAGGTTTGTTTACACATACTCCAGTTGATTGTTACAATCTAATAAAGGTCAAAAACCTAGTTCGTCAACAATAATACATCTGAGGTAAGTTCTTTTTTAATAAGACCATTTAGCAACTATTTCTGTGTAGAATAAAACTCAACGGTATATTCAAAAATATTTTCCCAAAAAATAACAGTAAATCCCCAATAAAATTATATTGCATTGTTTACAAAACAACTAACCACAGTTTCTCTTTCTAGAAGCCAAAAGAACATAATCTCAAATGCGAGTTTCCTATTGGTTAACAGGCTAAGGAAAAGTATTGATAAAAAGTACTTCTCATTCGCTGACACAGATCTAAACAGACCATAATGAGGTTAACAAAAATATTGTTTCAAAACATTCTACAATCGCTATTGGTTGAATACAAGCGGAGGTTAGCACTTTGCTGAAAAATAAATTGTGTAACGGATCTTCTACATGTAAGACACGGAAACATACATGCTACGCATTGACGACAAATGTACGACCATCCTTCGTCAAAATAAAATCATCATTCCCACCCTGAAAATAAATCTAATTCCCTTAATAAAATTATATAATAAATTTAATCTACCACATCGCCTTATACGGGTTCGCGACCGACGCGGGCGTCCAACGGTGCAACAACATGGTGAATGACAATAAATATTAAATTGTTTTTTATGCTTTTTTAAAATCCAATCAATTAATTCATTGTTTACCATCTCTGCTCCACTATCAAATATAGAACCTTCTAAGTTCTAGGGTACTTCCCCTTACTCCTCTATAATACCTCATACCAAATACAGCCTCCTAACTTTAAAAGTTAAGGCTAGAAACTGGTTTGAAACATGACGGCCATATTGTATAAAAATCTGGCATCTACTCCTGATTTATCAGCAAATACAGCAAATCAATCATGTTTTCAAATAGAAAGCAAATATTGCACAAGATAAAGCAGGACTAAAAGATATCAAATGTTGCGAAAGATTGGACAAGTTTTCTAGGTTAGCGCAAAATCTGAGCCTATTTTGATTTAACCAATTTCAAAATATCCGGTTCAATTTTTGTAATACACTTTATCAAGTCATTTTCAGTCAAACGTTAGGTTCCCATACTTGTCCTACATATCACGTTTTTAACATACAAACTCTTTATTAGTTCATGTAACTGAGAAACAGAATGGTAAAAGCAAAAGTTTTCAAGTTTTTTTTTTTTTTTACAATTGTTCACAGAAACCACTTTTGAGACAGTGAAAATAATTTTGCAAGACAAAGTTTTAACCCACTCTCCTTCAGGTTGTTCAAACTAAAAAGTGAAGTAGATCGAGAGATTATACAATATTTTATAGACAGGAATCAGCGTCTGTCTTACTTTCTTGGTACTAATTAATAAAATTAGACAAGGAAAAGTGGCCCTCTGAATTAACATTGATTTTCATGTAAGTTCACTTTAGAGTTTTGAATCCCCAAAAGGGGGATTAAAATTTAGTTTATGAAAATTATTTTCACTTTGCAAAATTTCAGGGCTTTGTAACCAACTGTAGAAAATTTCATGAAAATATCTTGAAAACTTTCGTTTTTACAGATCTGTTTCTGAGTTACACGAATATAATACAAATTGAAATAAAACCGTTTGTTACAAACAGGGAAATTACTTTTGGGGGTCGCCGGGCAGAAGGCACAGTAAAAGGGGATCGCGGCATGGAAAAGGTTGAGAAACGAAACGCTACACTAAATAGATTGTTTAAAATAAAACTGTTATTTTAAATAAAGCAAATAATTTAATCATTGTGGAATGAGTTTTCATACTGAATGAAAAACTAAATTACCAATAGGACAGTCATCATTGTTTAAAAATCTAATCAACGTTTTACTCCAATTAAACAAAATATTTTGGCATTTTACGGTAATAAAACCTTTCAAGGTGTGACATAAAAGGACCAGCAATAATTAATAGCGATATTCAGTAATTTTCAGAAAAGTCCTTTCAATGCTAAAACAATGTAATACTGTAAATTTTTAACCCACAGATCTTAGAATTTCATGGTTTAAATAGACAGTATTTATGAAAGATAATGTAATTAAATTCTTATTTTTACAGTAATAGAATTGCACACAAAACCTATTTTAAAACTGGGTGAAAAGAAATTTGCAGAAATTTCAGCAAAGATGTTAGTTAACTTGTCACTAATCTCACGTAAAATTTCTTCTCAAGAATGCAGTAATATTATGGTACTTAAAAGGAAAATAAACAACCATTAGATTCGTTCCTAAGCCAAACACCTTAGCTCTTCATGCACTACCGATCTATATAGTCCTTGTTGTAGAAGCCAAAAACCGATGTTTTGGTATAAAATGGGGAACCAGATAAAACTTTCAGCACTTGTACACTGCTGTGTAAAGAGCACGAAACGTACGTGATAGACATTCTAAAAATGTAGCTATCCAAGATGGCACTCATTCAAAATGGAGGCCGACGCTACTTAATAAAATACAATATATTTCGGCTGAGTTATCCGATTTCGGTCCTTCTTTTTTTAAATGAAAGATCATTTATTTGGCTACAATTTTATTTATGAGCATATGTTCATAAATCTAATAGTTTTTTTTTAGTTGAATAAAAAATTTCTTCTGAGCCTAAAATATTTTCTTGTTTAATATTTTACTTTGAAACGACCGTTTTTAGAGAAAACTATGTTCTTACATAAAATATACTTCGTAAGTCAGGCTTTAATGTAAAGAAATTATGAATTAAATCCGACAACTATAACCCGAGATATGGAAAATTATTAAAATTTCTGCAATACGAGGTAATATTGCCGAGGCAGTAATGCGTGTAGAAGTTAATAATGTTTCGGTATAAAATAGGGGCAACAATGAAACATTCAGCACTTGAACATTTGTCTATAAAAACACGAATATGGGTGATAGACGTCACAAAACGGTAGCTATTCAAAATGATGACTATCGCCAGTTTTTCTCAAAGTTACATATCACGACACTGCATTACCGTATCGCGATCATTCCGTTTTTAAATGGAAGATCATTTCTCTGACTTCAATTTTGTTGATGAGTAATAGTTTCATAAATTCAGTAGTTTTTATTAGTTAAATTTAAAAATGTGCATTTTAACCTAAATTATCTTATTTAATATCAGAAAAGGTTTATTCACAATTATTTTCTTAATTAAGGTATTATTAGAAAACTATATTTTAGATAAATATATGCTTTAAAACAAGATGCTGCTGGGTCGCGATGGGTCAATAGTATAGCGCTCACTTCTGATGCTAGGGCTTGTCAGTTCGATCCCTGCTCATACCGCGTGCGATTTGTGGTGGACAAACACCATGTGTGTAGGCTTTCTCGGAGATCTCCCATTTCCTCACAATTTCTTCACTTCACAAATTATCTTATCATCATCCATCTGATCTGAGCCAAAGCTGCCTAAAGGACTTACAAATTGAATTCAAATTCCACAGATTGTACGATTCACTAGATATTATAAACCCATTCCTTATGATCCAGGCGGCAACGTCGCGGATTTCGTATCGGCCACATGGGTTCAAACCCCACGGTTGACCATCCTGACTGAGGTTTTCCAGGGCTTGACTGAGTTTTACCAGACGAATGCCGGGATAATACCTTAAGAAAGGAACTGACAAATAACTTCCCCTTCCTCTACCTAGCCCATCCCGACGTGAGTCAAAGATGCCGAAAAATCTTAAATAAATTTCAAAATTAAATTTCGATATTGTAAAAATAATGAAATTATGAGGCTAAAATGAGCAGATGTAACTCAGATGGGGGAAAAGCAAAGTTCAAATTCCGTCATGATTGGGAAGACGGGAACGTCGTTGGAAGGGGAAGGATCTTTGAAAGGTAGGTGTTCGTGATGAAAATTGTCTTGATTATTAATTTTATTTGTGATCCTTAGTCATCTCAGATCAGGCCGAAAAATTTACTTGATTTCATTCAGGGAGCGAAAGCGATGAACTTGAGAGTTTCTTCAGCCATAGTTACTTTATTTCTTCTTGTCCTTATATTACTCTGGAATAGGTATTCCGATTCCGGAATCCTAATTTCCATTCCGTAGTATATCAGAATTCTGAATGCCCCTATAAATTCTGACTGTATCGAGTATTGAAGTTGGGCCTGAACGTGCTGGAACAGTGTCCCAGAATAACCAAAATCTAACCACTAGAGTACCAGCATAATTTCACGAAAGTACAGAGGCAAGTTTTTTTTAAATATGTTTTGAAAATGAGTTCAATCTAAAGTTTTAGTAGAATCATGATCTTGTGTACTTATTGTGAATTTTTTTATTAAGTATATAATATATTTGCTTTTCAAATAATAGTTCACCACTAGCGACTATTTTCGTAAGTATTTAGTTTGCTATTGGTTGCGCGTGTTTTAGCCTTTGTTCAATCACATGTGTTAACTTAAAACGTAATTGGCCCTTTTCAATTGTAAAATTAAGTAAAAATGTCCTTTTATGAATTTATGTGTTCATAATTGCACCGTTCCACCTAAAATGTTTTTCCAAATTCAGCATTGACTGTACCGGTATTATACTTTTAGAGCAAGTAAAAACTTTAGTAAACTTCATTTTGCATGGGACAGTCGGCTCCTCACGATTTGGCCTATCTACCCCATTAAAATCCACGTCCCAGGTCCCAAACGGGATTCGAACCCGCGACCTTCGAGTCACAGGTCTAACACCTTAGACCGCGCAGCTACCGGGTCGGCTTTACGAGCAAGTGTTTCTTTAATTATCTTGAAAAGAACACGTCTTGTTGATACACATTCTGCATTGTCCCAAATTTCCAAATCGATAATCCCTAGTCCTCGTTAACCGTTGTTTTTCACAATTTGGTGAAGGTGTACGAATTTGACATTCGGGACTTCAGAATTTTCGAAATTCTGTAACAACAAAAATTGACATTCCTATTTCAGAATCCTGATTTCCATCCCGGGATATATTTCGGAATTCCGAGCTCCCAAACTTCGGTATTGATTCAGTCTCATTGACCAAAAATGCTGATGATAACTGGGAAGAACGGAGAAGTGAAGTGTGTGGAATGCTCTCTCTCCTCTTCCTGTATACTTTTGTTGTCCTAAAAGTTAACTTCCTGTAAATTAAATTTACCATTTATTTTATTACAAGAGAGATGCATGCTACACATGAGAGGCCTAGAACTAAACCGATGTAAAGTGACGTTTGTAAATTAGAAAATCGAGTTAATCTTATATATATATATATATATATATATATATATATATATA
>JAGDQP010002731.1:0-27052 GCA_022664845.1 Lepisma saccharinum | reverse complement strand
AGATAGATAGATAGATAGATATATATATATCAATATTTTGTCACATATTTCGAGTTATAAAAAAAGACGAAAACTATTTTTAAAAATCAAAAATCGCTTTCTAGAGGTAATCTATTTATTCAATTTGTCATTGGAAAATAGTAAAACTATTTAATATGTGTAACGTATGGGCTTTATTCTAGAGACATTTATGTCTATGTGAGTTGGAAACGCCAAGCGGGAGTTCCATTTACTTGTTCTTTTCCAAACTCAAACAGGCATTGCTGCTGCCATAAGAGAATAGCTGTAAACCAGTTGAAATTTCATTCTTCTGTTTGCTATCTCACTAAAAGTCGTGAACTAAGTGTTTGAGTCATTGGAATTCACGAATTGTATTTCCTTTCCTTTTGAACTAATGAAATCTTATCGAATTATCCAAACAAAATGTTCGAAAATTCGAATTACTAATCAATTTTTAACATTGGATTCAATAGAGATTTCAAAGGGAATAAATAAACTTCTGTTCGAATTAACCAATAATTCTAATTATCCAACTTGAATTACAGAAAGTCCACTGTAGACACATTAGGTTCAAATCTGCGTATCGAAAGGTTGACGTCCAATATAAAGATCCCATTTGCTGGGTAACCCTCCGACGAAATCGAATTATAATCCTAGCTGTCCAGATGTGCATCGTGTCAGGAGACCACTAGAGCACGACGGGTCAAACAATTTGAAACCTAGCGAAGAATACATGTTTTTTTTAGGTAGAAAATATTTGCTCCTAATCGATACACACAGAAAAATCGATCCATAAATTTTAACTAAATAAGTCCAGTTAAGGGTTTTCTGGTACCGTCAACAAAACATCTGATACTACGAACTGGACAAGAGCCAACTTGTATGGTACAGGCAACCAGAGGCGGCGTTAGGTGAGCGCGGGGCCTAGGGCAATAATGACCCCGCGGGGCCAAAGTACAAGTATAAATCGCTGAGCGCCGAAATGTTACATCTAAAGCCGATAAAGCAGTAAGCAACTTCCCCCTAAATGCTTCCTCTCACTTCTTCCTTTCATTCCTAACCCTAAATTTATTACTAAATATTCTCTTTTTTAGTGAGCAACGGTTTCTTATGAAAAAAACAATCCGACATAATTTATTTAAAGAAAGTACAATATTTTTTAAAAATTGCATTGCTAATTACAAGTGCTTCTTTATTCATTTCCATTTCACATTACATTTTGCATGGAAACTATACAAACTAGTTTATTTGTAAACTTTTTTTTACAAATCAACTTTTATATCATTGAGTAAGAAAAATATCAACTCGGAACGCGGGGTCTCCCTAAGCGCGGGGCCTTGGGCGGTTGCCCCAGTTGCCACCCCCAAACGCCGCCTCTGCATGCAGCCAAACACAAGTGGTAAAAAGGATTCTGGTTAACGCAACTAAACCTAGAGTAACAAATACTGAACAATATAGTACCAAAAACTGAACGATGTGTGGTTGAACTCCAACAAAACATGTCTGATGCCAGTTACTATGTATTATGCAACATATTACTAAACATTAACAGTTACAGGCACCAAATGCGTATTGCGGAGAACGAAACTGGGCGGTTATATTTGCTGCTGCCATACATCCAGTTGAAAGTATACTGAATGTCTTGGAAAGTAGCAGCCAGTTTGTTTGAGAAATGTCGTCGACCTGAACAGTAAAGTAAACGTTATTGTGATACTCTTGAGGTGTCTCACTTCTGTAAAATCACGAATCAGTCTTTTTCGTAGCTCTATTCTAACACAGGATCAATTAATAAAATTTCCAAGTTTCGAATAATTAAAGTCTACATAAATGTTTTTACTCCAGAAACTGTTTTCGTAACATAAAAGGACTAGTAAAATGTCATCAATTCAAGCAGAAACAATGGAACAAGCAACTCTGACGGTCGTGTGTTCGAACCTCTCCAGACCTCTCTTTTTTCGCTAGTCATTACTGTTTTATTATATGCGTCCAGTAACATGCACTATAACGTCCGGTACATAGCTTACTGAACATATTTTAAAGTGACTAGCAATCAGCTGCAGAATGTGTATAAACATGTGTGCTAACACAGCACGCGCAAAGCATAAGCTGTTTGTTTACAAACAAGCAGTAGTAAATAGTGGAGTACGCTAGCGAGTAAAAGCACGTGCTACAGTCGTAAACAAATGGTAGTGGAAAACGGACGGAGCCGACCACAGCGACCGAAGGCAGCCGATGGAGCAGAAGACATCGGAAAACTGCAGAGTCAGTAGAACAGAAATGAATAAAAGCCGGCAAGACAGAGCAGCAAGTAACTACTATTCTGCTTCCAGGGATAGTCACGTCCACTCCTCAAAAGTTCAGTTGCATGACCTTATGTTTTGCTGTCCCATATGGAACTGAACATCTGACTGCCTGCTACTGGATGTGCAGTGAGTTTTTTTCTGCGTGTAGTTTCACAAAGGTGGTGGAGAAACGCGAAGTCAAGAACCCTTCAGCTGAGGAAGTTGTAACGATATTAGAATACTGAGACCAAACGTCCCAGAAATCCGGGATTGTCCCGATTTTTCAAACAGTGAATTGTAATGATGTAAGTCACTACTGACAGTACCTTGTGTACACAATGCTTTCCTTGAATACGTACACATGATATTTTTCTATAAATTTTCAACTTTCGTGTTACTATAAACCTCATTATTTTCTTATATTCTGGACTACTCTTTATTATGAAAATGAATTCTTAAGCTTTCATTCATATTTTTTTTTTCCTTTTATCTACTCACACTAAAACTGTATACACTAAAACTGTATGCGGATAGTTTTATGCTGTTTAGAAATTCCAATGACAACTGCAGTTAAAAGTTGAAACATTGCTTTAATTTGAATAAGGACGCATAGCGTAATGAACGGGACGTAGAACAGCTGTAAATTTCAAACGAGATGTCAAGGATTTTTGAAAATGAAATTTGGTCAGCCTATATTAGAAGCCACCAATGGAATTTTCATCAATTCTTGTATCGCAAGCTTTTAATTTAAACAATCAGCTATACTAACAGCATGTTTGAAATACAATGTTATTCTGTGAAAGGTATGATAGTATCTTACATGAAATACTTGTTTGCGATGTTACGTTGTAGCTGAAACTACCTGCATGCTTAAACACCTAACCAACTAATTTAATTCGTGCATACCAACTGCTTTCAGAATAACCTCGATATCATCTCTTTTCTTCAATACATTATTTTTTACATAGTAATGATATATTGCTAAAATTAAAGTTTTGTATTTTTTCATTCTGCAAAATATATTACAGAGTAATTTATGAAAATCTTAGTCAAATTTTAACACTGACTCTGAAGTGAACTCAATTTCGGAACTGACAGTCAAGGACGAAAAAATATACTTAACGCATCTAGCAAAGGTGCTTCAGAACACTGAACTTTTATGGTCTCTAAAAGAACTTGACCAATATCGAAAGTTTGATTATAACAATGAATTGTATGTCTTAAGTGAAGATAAAATATGATTTAGTTCTGGCTGTATTTAAAACAACATAGTAAATAACAATTTAATGTATAATTTAGTTTTTTTACTTTGTGAGCAATAATACTCCAGTAGCACACATACGTTGAAAATAGGTGGAATAAACGTTAGTAGCGAAACGTTATTTTAAAGTTATAAATGTACCCTTAAAATGTCCGCCTATTCAACGGTTTATTCCAAGTTGAATAATGGTTAAGAAACTAGTTGAAATCAAGAAGCGGACGATGAAGTTAGCCAAAACAGAGCATGGTTGCTATACACATTTCTTTGCATTTTTTCCCTTGCTTTCATCATGATATACAGTATTAACTTTCCAACAGTAAATAATCTAAGTATCTGCTGCAGGATTCGACGCTGAAACGTTCCGTACTAGTCGTTGGTAGCTCGACACGTTACCCCTGGACCACGGAGTCACCTCGAGATTCACTACTCTTTTATGGTATCTATAGGAAAATACAGTCTTAAAAGCGCCACAAATCCAGACGTGTCGTTTCACCATCGTGTAAGAATAAGAATTATTTCCTTTTTCTTTGTTATATGCGTTTTTCCTTATCTAACACCTTGATCATCGCTACACTATTAAATGTGTATTTCTCAAGAAATGTAATATGTCGCCTTAGGGAAACGCATATAAAGCGAAATTTATGTTATAGTTGAAAAGGAAAGTTGAAAACACTTCACATTATCACCCTATTAACGAAATGAAATGTTAGTTGAAATATAGTTGCAAATTCAATCTGTTTCCAACATGCAAATAAAGAACGTGTGAAACGAAGCTAATTTTATTCTATTCACTTTTTAGCACAATTTTTATGTAATTAACTTGGAAAGATAATCTAGGGCACAGTTCAATATAATAGCTAAACACACGTCATATTAACGTCCTATCAACAAAATCAAATTTTAGTGGGAATATGGGTTGAAACTCAACAGGTTTTCAAAATGAAAAAGAGATCACAAAATAATAGTTAATGGCATTCAATTAGCTTTTAATCACATATTTTATTCCATTAAATTATAAAGAATTTCGCTAAACGAAATCTATACCATAGTTGAAAATAATAGTTGAATCCACGTTAAATTAACATCTTTTCAACAATATCAAGCCTTTGTTAAAATATGATTTAAAATTAAACGTACTTTTTTCAACCGATAACGTTTAGTCAACGAACTAAACCAAAAATCAACGTTTGTGTGCTACTGGGGTAAGAGTGATCTCACAACGTATTTTTAATTTCATAGTTATGGTTCGTCATATTGTGCATTAATTTCCTGGTTATGCAGTATATAGTATGAAGAAGTTTATTCATCTATACTCAGTTACGTTTGCGGTAAGTCTTTAGCATTAGTCAATATATTTGGTTAATAAGCTGTTGTCCTGAGAGAAGAAAACATTTCAAGTGAGTTCGACAGAATGGGGGAAAGACACTCTTTTCCTGTGAAATCAATTTTCCATAATGTTGAGTATTACATTTTAAAAAAGGCTTCCTTCTTCTGCTGTTGAAATGTTAGCTCCATCCTACACTTTGAATTAAGGATGTGTCCTTTCTTCGTTCACTTCTTTCATTTGCATTTTGTTAACCAAGTCTTTCGCTGTTCTTTAATGTTATTTTAGTAACTCAATTACATACAAGAAGAACGCCGTAATTAGTCTGGGTTTAATATGATTTATTGGGAAGGGCGAATACTAATTAAAGCACAGGTAAAATTTTGACCAAGAAAGGCAGAACTTGTTCTCTCCGTCTCGTTCCCCTACAGCTACTAAGAATGCATAAACCGAAAGGAATTTGTTTCGATCGAAGCTAATGTAAATGGTTATTTCATTGTTCCTAATGTTTAAGTATTGTTTCTTCTCAAAATTTTTTTGAAAATATCATATTTTCCGTGATTGTCGCAAATAATAAGCTTCCGCAAGCTTTCATCATATTCAACAAGCTCTATAAAACATATCTAATTGTAAAAAGCAAGTATTATCTTCCGTCAAGATGAGATTGGGTGACTAGTTACTTGGACTATTTTGTTTTACGTAATAATAATAATAATAATATGATTAATGTTGGAGAGTCAGATTGCCACTGGCGAGGTATCGGATTTGAGTCCTACTCTTGACCATATTTACTGATGCATTCCAGAATTTACCTGTTTGACCAGTTGATTACTGAGATATACCCCCAATAGCACATCCACGCCAGCTGATATGGGCACATAAAAATTTACGACATCGACCGACATCATCCCACAACATGAGTCCCATATTGGATGTCAAAACATCTTGGCCAATATCAAGCAGTGATATGAATCAACATCGGACATCGACATCGTTCAACATCGGACATCGACATTGTTCAACATCGATCATTGACGTTGCTCAATATCGAGTATCGACATCGCTCAATTTTGGTCATGAACATAATGTTTTCTATCCGATCTGAGAAATAAATGCCAAATTAATCTAAGAAATAATTATAATGGAGCAGTACCCAAATTATTTCTAGTGACCTTCAATAGTGTATCGTAAAGTACACAATTTTTTTTTTTTTATGTTTTCATGAACAGAATTAAGTTCACTTTACACAGGTTACTTTAAACAAGGCTATTTTAAAGCACATTATATAAGTCTTATGTACTACAAACAAGAGATCATGCTACAACGTAATTTTGTTAACTTCTAGCATTTCTCAAATCCCACCCTACTTTCTTACAATTTTTTAAAAGGAATCCCCATTTTATATATAGGACCACCAACATTGACATGCCAACAAGAAATAGTAAAACATGTTAGAAATTTTAAAACAAACTTACTACTTATGTGAAGAATACTATTTTTCTGTAGCCAAAGTTAAATCATTTCGCTGTGCTAATGGATTGTAATATTTGTCGTTGACTGCTAGTTTGTAAATACGCCTCTTTTGCTTTTAACTTAATGATTCCTACATTTTTTATGAAGAAGTTAAAAGTACAATGGCCATGATTACAATCGAAAGCTTCACTTCAAGGAAATTATGTAAAACAAAAAGTAAATAAATCTAACTTTAACTTATCCTCCTGCTAAGGAGTACATCTCTTAACAACCGCACAGTTTCGAGAAAATACATTACTTTCTGCCGTACAAACGTAAATGTTTCACAAAAATTTTAAATCTTCTTTGTATATGAACCCTGAAATGTATAATAATAATGTAATGTGATTTATGAAAGTGCTACAAATAGCTATAAAGCCAAAATAGCACCAGTCATAAGACTAAATTATACAGGTATAACTTTATACATAGAAATAATTGCCGACCGGTTAGCCGTGTCGTCTAATTCGTTAGGCCAACGACTCGAAGGTCCCGGGATCTAGACCCGGTAGGGGCAGGGGTGTCTTTTAACTAGAACGTGACGGATAATCGTGACGGACTCAAGTCAGCAGTTACTAGACTGCCCATATAAAATAAAGTTTTTATGGAAATAATTACACAAAAAGTGTGTAAATGTAAAAAAATATATTAGCTAGGCTCATAATTACAAATCAAATTTTTTAGCGAATTGCCGACTCTGTCAGGTGCAGTCTCGTGTAGTGATGTCTCATTTGGTACACTGGCAATAAAAGTTCATGTTATCAATAAAGTAGGTACATTGTATTTAATTCGATAAATATTTTGTTTGAAACTTAAAATCAAGTTTTTACTTCTTAACTCTACCATTTAAGTTTAAAAATGTCACATCAAAAGTGATAATTAAAAAGAATAATACGACAAATTGAATTTGGCACATGATGATTTAAGAAAACAACTTTGTATACCTTCGAGACTATTATTTTGCAGCTTGAGATACGTCATTCCAAACATTGGAAGCATATTCTAATTTGGATCTTACCAACACTTTCTATAAAGTTAAGAAAGTATTTGTTTCATTAACATACCATTAGTTATAAAATGAACCCAATTAGTGTTCGATATTTCGCAATAAGTACATTAGTGTGAGAAATAAACTTTAATTTGGAGTCGAAAGTAATAAGTCCTTAACACTTTCAACTTTGTATATTTTTTAATTATGCACCTTGTATGAACTTATATAATACTGTGTTTTGTTAGTGAAACTCATAAATTTAGTTTTTGTTATACTAATTTGCATACTATTCCTAAGGCACCATTGGTCAATTGTATCAATATCTCTTTGCCATAATCTATTGTCTTCAAACTTTCTAACTTCCCTGAAAATCTTTAAATCATCAGCATATAACAGAAGGTAGGAATTTTTAATATTATTACACAATATATATTATACAAGAGGGGGTCCTAGGGAAGAGCCTTGTGAAACCCCATTATTTATGTTAGCTACACCAATTACAAAATTTCCCAGTTTTACACTGAACCTCTCCCAGGCAAATAACTCTTATACTATGAAAAAAATATCTCAGTCGTAATTTATTTAACAAAATGCCATGGTTAACACTGTTAAATGCTAAGGTCTATGTACACCGCATCATATAGAGACTTAGAATTGATACACCCTTGTATATAATTGATTAACACACATAAGTTGGTAGATACTGATCTACCAGGAGTAAAACTATGCTGTCTTTCATCCATTAAGTGTTTCAGGTTAAAATGCAAATAATCACAGATAATCGATTCTAATACCCTGGTAGTAATAGATCAGTAGTTAGTGATGGAGGACTTATATCCACCCTTGTATAAAGGAGTAATATAGATAGGTCTTTTTCGATTGACTTGGGCATATGGCTTGACTAAGGAAACAATTATAGAATTCGACCAATAGAGGCACTAATATTCAGCACAGGCTTTAAACAAGTAATTGGGAATACGATCTATTCCTGTAGCAGAATGGTTCTCCACTCTCTTTATTGCAGATCTAACGTCTTTTGCTGAAATAAGTGGAATGTCTATTACTGTTGTCGCCAAGTCAGGAGTTGTGAATGACGCTTTGTTATTAGATGTATTAAAACTATCTTCGTAATATACTTTTAAAACATAAAACAAATTGCTGTTTATTATCAATCATTACCCGATTGAGAATGATACAATTTGTTCCAGAATAAATCTTTCTCTTGTTGAAGTTTTTAAAAAGAAGACAAAAAACTTCTATTAGTTATGATGCTATTCCTGTATTCATTTCTAGCTTCTTTATACATTTGTCACATCTTTTCGTAGTTCTGCAAACTTCTCATACCAATAAGCTTCACCAGTTTTCTTATATTTTATAAAATATCCAGTTTTCTGTTAATGAGTGCTTTTAACTCCTTCGACATCCATGGGTCCCAGGTGGTGCGTTTGTTGTTACAATTTACGCTAGAGGAATGTTGCCCTCAAAACTACATACTTGTACACATTATTTGTAAGCCCTTGTACATGAGGGGTTCTTATTGACACTATGACATATTCCCATAAACTCACCCTGAAAATTGGCTTTCGAATAATTGTATGAGTCAATTATATCAAATGGATCTTTATTCAAAATAATAATAATAACTTAGTCTATAGATTATAGAACTCGCAAGTTCAACGCCGTAGTAACAAACGTTTGCATTAGGATTCTATCCTGAGCAAGGTCAAGCCAGTTTTCATCACAAACACCTATTTCTCGAAGACTCTCTAATGTTATCCTTCCAAAGTCGTCTTGTTCTCTTGCCATTCGGCTTACCACTCGGTAGTGTCTGGTTAAAGAGGCTGTGCATCGCGTAAAACGAAAAAAAAATCATAATAAAAATAAAAAATAATAAACCTGTCTTTTTGTAACCCGTCTTCCTTCGGTCTCGTTCACCCTACATACAGTTCGTACTTTTTGTGGAGAAAACAT
Source organism: Lepisma saccharinum (assembly GCA_022664845.1). Taxonomy (NCBI): domain Eukaryota; kingdom Metazoa; phylum Arthropoda; class Insecta; order Zygentoma; family Lepismatidae; genus Lepisma; species Lepisma saccharinum. The sequence goes on along the minus strand of JAGDQP010002731.1, from coordinate 17,711 downwards.
CATTGTTCATAAATGATATGGAAACAATAATGTCACTACGACGTAGAATTACCATGATTCCGATTCATGAACCTGTGACTTATTTCATTCGGAAAAATCATGCCCGACGTAAGCTAAAGTAATACCAAGGTAGCTAACTGATCTCTTTTTATAAACAACCAATATTACGATCAGACATTAATTATATCTGAACTCAGGAAGAACTGAATTACTATAACAATGGGAATTAGATAAAAGTGAAATATTTCGAAAAACTGAAATATAGTGTACCACTACCGGAACTAATAAAAGATTCACCACGCTTAAAATTACTGTCAATACGTAATCAATAAGGCGCATTAAAAAAAATCTCTGGTGAAAAAAAAATTGAATTTACTTTTTAAGGCCTTTAGGCAACTTTGGCTCAGACCGGATGGATCACGAGAGAATGAATTGGTGGAATGAAGAAAGTGGGAGAACCCCGACAAAATCCACGCACACGGTGTTGGTCCACCACAAAAGCCCACATGGCATGAACAGGGAACGTACCGACGACCCTTAGCGCCAAAGCTGAGCGATCTACCAATTGAACCTCTGGTGACAAAAGTTAAGGTTTCTGTTAGTAGGTGTTCTAATAAATTCTTTAATTCTTTTGGGCTACATCGTAATGCACTTAAAAATACAGTTAGTGTGATTTCCAAGAACAAATATTTAAGTCAAACATGATTTTTGTCAGTGCAAGGTCTGCTCTGATTGAAAAACAAAAAAAAAAAAAGGAGAGAGAGGTGGAAAATTAAAACCTCTTTTAGGCACGTTCGGTGTACACAGGTTTTGGACCCTTTTCATGAAATTCCCTGATATTTCTCGACTTTTTCCCTTGTATGTTGAATTCGTTAACTTTTGCAAGTTCTCCCGGTCAACGAGAACCCTGTTAGTACTAAAGTGCATTTGTGTGACTGTGTCACTTTACATAATAATAATAATAATACACTATGATCTTGATTCCATGCATTGTTACTGGTAAAATGGAAACCAAACTCATCCCATCGCTCACACCATTGCGTTCCAAATGCATCACTCATCCACATAATTCTAACCAATATTTTGCGCATTTAATTGTTGTTTTTTCTTTCTTTCAAATAAAACATAACATTTTAATTGACAACAATAAATACATTAAAATCAAGTGAAACAATGGGAATCAATTAAAATAATAAAAATGCCGCCTCCAAGCAACAGATGAGCGAATACAGTGAACTAGTACGGACGCACGTAAATATTAAGGAAAATAAAAAAAATGTTCACTAGCACATCTTTTCACGCCAAAATCAACAAAAATAAGAAATATATGAATAAGCAAGTCTCTCCACACAAAAAAACCGTACATTTCTTATCTAAACCGCTTCCGATGACAGAATACCAAACAGCTGAGTCTTCGGCAAGTTTCCAGACGATGACAAATGAACATCAGAGATCACATTTTCCAAAATGGCTCCAGCGCTGTGCAAGCTGCCTACACATTGGATGTAGAACCCTGTGCACGAGTAGGAGAAACAGAAGAAATGCCCAGCTTCCGATTGAAGTAGGACAGAGAAATGCAGGTAAACAGTCGATCTGCCTCCGAGCATCCCCGAACCCGCAACTAAGAAATGAACAAGCTCTTGTCAGTAAAAGAAGAAAGCAAAAATACACCCTTTACATGGTTTTGCTACAGTATTTGAGGGTTCATCGATGCATATCATGTCGCAATATTTTTGTCACCATTCGAGGAAAAACACTCCTGCACCAAATGGGAGATTTATCACTCTTACCTGGTTTCACTTCAGAAGATTTCGAAGACCTTTTAATTCCGTTCGTCTTCTCAAAAAATCTAGAATTTTTCTTCAGTTCAAATGACAACTTCTTTGCAGTCGATGGAATTGATAAATATGGAAACAGAGCCTTTATGCCCGTCGCCCAGGATTTGAAGACTTTCGCCGGATGTACCATTCTGAATTATGGCCCTGTCTCGCTGTTGACACTGGTAGAATGGACGATACACGACAGGAGGATAGGTATCAGGATCCACCCAGTCACCCGAGATGCAAGCCAAATTCAAGATCTATGCCACTGGGCGGCAATCATATTGATTTTTGACTTACAAAGAAACCAACTGGTCAAATGGGCAGTAGCAGAGAAGAAAGATCTATTTTTGAACTGGAAAAAATTACTGGTCCAACCAGCGCAGAAACCAGTAGAAGTACAGTCTACTGTTTCCATGGAAACGAACTTGAAAAGTAAAGTACATCACCGCAAATCTCTATTGAACAGGTTCTCATCATTTGGAAGATGGATTTGTCGAAAATTCAGATGAAATGTCCAAGCATATACAATCGAACAACAGACGGAGAGCAAACAGCATCTATAAATAATAGCAAGGAAACGATGCTGCAAGAACATCAATGCACTGAAGCAGTTGAGGGAGAGACCAATAACATCTTAAAAGATAACAACCAGTGCTCTTTAATCTTCTAAGAATGACTCGCAGCAGTTTTCCATCTCGTATTACGGAAGATTTTTTAAATCTAGTTTAGTTTACTTATTTATTCAAGTATTTTTTGGTGTTACTGACTTCAGGGATCATTTCTCTTTTTAACCTGTACACAGATTACTGAAATTAACCGTGGAAATAAGCGCAAAGGAAGCACTGTGGATGTTGACGATTAATGTAATTTATTATTGGATTAAATTTATTGTTACAGAAAAGCACATCTATAAAACATGTAGTAACGGCTGGGATTTCGATTCCTGAGTCAAATGGAAAATTAATTATTGTTTTTAATGAACAATTTACACAATTTTGGAGTCTTACATCTTAAAACCAAACAGTTATACTTAAATGAATTACCTTTTGTATATACAATAATGTAAAGATTGAAGTATAAATAAACATCTTGTCTCTTTTATTTAATTGAATCTTATCAATAAAACTCCGAATTTGAAGTTCTATCTGTCTACTTATGTATAATATTTAATCCACACACTATCGGCACAGCTGGTCCAGGGTGGAAACTGCACAGGAGGAGGAGGAATTCCAAGTACCTCTGAACACTTCCCAGGAACCTAATTTCCTTTGTGCCTTCCACGGAATGGGGGCTTGCGAATAGCAAAATGAATAATAATAATAAACCATTCCCAAAGTAAAATACAATTGAAGTAGTCATAATTTTCCAACTAGCGAAATGGAATCTGCATTCAGAAAACACTACAAAATTTGATAATAGTGACTTACCAGTAAAGCCGGACAATAACATGTTCAATATCTTCAAACAGTCAGGACTGTCCAATGTCATACTGTCCGGCGTGTTAGATCTGGTTGTCCATTAGATTCGCAATTAGTGTTCCGGCCGACCACCCTGACTCAGGTTTTCCAGGGAATTTCTTAGTGTCAACAAGCGAATGCCGAGATGGTACCTTAAGAAAGGCTTGGCCGATATCTTCCCCATCCCCGCCAGAGCCAAAAATGTCAAAAGACCTTAAATAAAATTCAATTAAATCGAAATTAAGATAGGGTGATCAATGGCTATTAAACAATTTGAAGTCATAAAATCAAAGATTATATGAAACTGTCGGACTTTGAAGAGTTTTTAACTCAAATTTTTAAAAAGGGAGTAATAGCACTTCCATCAAACGACATGTTGGACGTCGAAGATCCACTAAGTAACAAACTAACTAACTCTATGGCCTATGGAACTCGCAAGTTCATCGCCGCAATAACAAACGTTCGCCATTGGATTCTATCCTGAGGAACATCACGCCAGTTTTCATCACGAACACCTACTTCTCGAAGATCTCTTCTAATATTGTCCTCCCAACGACGTCTCGTTCTGCCCAATGGCCTCCTTCCATCCGGCCTTCCAACCAGGATAGAATATAATCTTTTCTTTTTATTCGAGCTACATGATCTGCCCACCTTAGTCGTCGCGATTTCATTATCTTTACAATATCTGGTGAATCGTACAGTGCGTGGAGTTCTTCACTATGCAGTCTCTTCCATTCTCCAGTCATCTCATCCCGTATATCTTTCTCAAAACCTTATTTTCAAACACACGTAATTTATATTCATCTGCTTGGGTCGTACTCCAACTTTAGCAACCGTACAGTATTACCGGCAGAATAACTGTTCTGTATATTTTCAATTTCAATTTCCTTGATATTAATCGCGAGGTAAGAAGTTTTTGGACTGAATAGAAACATGCGTTGCTCGATACTATTACTAAACGACTTTTTATTTCTTCCGTGGCCTCATCTTTGCTTGTTACATGTGCTCCCCAGTATTTAAATTTGTTTACTTTCTCTATGACCTCATCCCTAATCCTTAATTTCCTTCATTTTCTGTGTTTCGGCTTCTTAACATTTTTTCCGTCTATGTTTATGTGTAGACCTAACTCATCGCACGCTTCTACTAAGATAGCCGTGTTGCTTTGTAGTGCATCTATGTCTTCCCCTATTAAATCTACATCATCCGCATATACGAACAGTTGATTCAAACCATTCAATATTAGTCCCTTTTTGTCCCCTTTAATTTTTAAAATTGCATATTCTAACACAAAGTTAAACAGTAATGGTGATAAGGCATCGCCTTGTTTCAATCGATTCCAAATTCTCAAACTGTCTGACATATTATTACCTACCCGTACTCTACTTATGGGGTCGCTGAGACATATCTTCACTAGTTGAATAAGTTTTTCGGAATTCCAAATCGGATCAGGATATTGTATAACTGGACGTCGAAGATTAAAGAAAGAAAATATTTTAACATGTATTAACTGATAATTTATGTTGTTGATATTCTGTCGAAGAACGAGATTTGATATGTAAATTCTCTGTTCTGTAAGAGTTATTAATGATGGACAAACTAATAATATTAATCTTAATATGTGGACTGATTAATAATAGCGTTTTAATATGTGGACATATTAATTCTTAAATTATTACGTTACCAAGCCAAGTCCTCTTAAGATCAGGGTCCGTAAATTATTTATTACGTTAGAAACATAAATATTCTAGGATAAGCATAAACATAAATATTCTAGGATTGATTGATTTTTGTTTCATAAACTTTGTATATCATCTCGTATATACAGGGTGTGGCATAACCAACGGCGAATTGTGCGTGCATTCACTATTCCTGTCCAAATGCACTGTTAATATCTATTGCGGCTTGTTGTGCAGAATACCCTTGTTTCAATTCATAAAGAAAAATCACTCGGCATTGTGCGTTCTCCATGGTCCACTTTCATACGACCCTGTTTAACAACATGCTGTTTGCTGGACGTGTACAGAGTTTGTAACGTTATACACGTGACCTCAGTCGATCCTTTTGTTATGTTACTGAGGTGCCTTTCACACCTAAATAAGGCGTCAAAGCGGTCATTTCGTTACCCAATACTTCTCCATTTAGAGTAGCTAAACAAACTTCTAGAACAATCAGCCGAAATTGACAAATGGGTACCTTCAAATAATTAGAAACTCATTGTAATATATCTTTACCTGTTCGGCATGCCATTTTCGAGTTGCGGTATGCTTTTAGTCTGAAAAATCCATGCCGATATTCTTTCAGTCTCAGAAAATCAGTGTCGGTATGGCATACCGGCTCATAACTTCCCACTTCAACCACTGGCAGAGACGGCTTGAACAAATCGAAGAACAGATACCACAAAATGACGAAAAACTTTCAAATTCACCTCAACCCTATTGAACATTGGCTTTCAGTGGAAGAGAAGTGGTCGTTTCTTACATGAACAACAGAACTTGCCCCGCGAACAGAATAAAGTATCATCTCCACAAGAAAGTATCTGAATACAATATATCTGTACCTGAGAGACAGAACCGCGTAAGACACAAACCCTTGTTTTCGATAAAAAAATAGATAAAAAAACTTCTTCTTTCACACAGAAACAAAATGGTCAAACTACTTAATATGCTTAGTTTTTTAACAAGAAACATCATGCAACACTTATGTGAGACCTTCCACTATATTCATCACGTTTTGACTAAAATTGTATTTACGCGGTTTTGGCTCTCAGGTACAGGCGAATGGCTTACTGCAGAAAGAGACCTGAATCACTTTTGCGCAGTTCTGAGAAAAATAAAACAAAATCGTATACATTTTATAGTATAACAAAGATATGTACCGTTTTCGGCTCAAATATTAAGAATAGTGAATGGTTAATTTTTCAACCCTCAAATCGCCCCCCTGCAGTGTGCTGCGAGAAACAGAGGAGATGGAAAAGTTGTGATGCAGATGGCGGTGGTGAAATGAGGCGAGAAATATCCTTCAAGTGTTTCTTTCAGGCACCTCTCTGTTGTAGAAAAACAGATTTTCGCTGATTGAGGGTCACGCCCCTCCCCTTCAAAATATCCAATACTTTCCGCAACCTGACTTTATGTTCTTCCTCAGTCCGAGATACGATTAGGATGTCATCAAAAAAGAAAGTCACTCCTTCATTACGCAAATGGTAAAACATATCGTACATTATTTCGGAGAGAGCAAAAGATCCGGATATCAAACCAAAAGGACAGAAACAATACTGGTTAAGTCCTCTATGAGTAAGAAAAGCAGTGTACGGACGTGATCTTTCCGTTAACTTGATCTGTAAGTAAGTCTGGTTGACATCCAAAACACTGTAAATGGAACCCTCACTGAGATATGACAACACGTCTTCCATATTCGGGATAGGCTGGACTGTATGCATAACTCTATTGTTCACTTGGGAGAAATTAAAGACTGGTCTTATCTTATTTTTGTTCTTTACCAAAAAGCAAGGTGATGCCCAACTACTTTGACTCTTCTCCACCCGATCATGCTTAATCCCGTCCAGAATAGGATCTAAAGCATCCCTATCTGCTCGCGTTATCGGATAAGGTTTTAATCTCACTGGGGGGCCTTCAGTAACTTTCAAATCAAGTTCATATCCTGAAACTATGCTTGGTTTGTCCGTAAAAACGTCGCTATAATTTTCTACTAACCTTTCAACGTAGTTATTAAGTTCAGGTTCCATTTGGGCCCAGGTTGGATCCACTTCCGCAACCTCTGCGTTCGCAGCTTCCTCAGCTCCATTATCCGCACCAAACTCTTGATAAAAATCCATTCCAGAAGTTGACTCCACGTAACAACTCTCTTTTTCCTCTTCTTCTTCATTGGTACCATCCTGTACATTCATCTTGCCGATCCGGGATTAAAACTCGAACCCTGTCGAACAAACCAATTGACTCTGGAAACACACCTGAAATTGACATTACAAGCAGTAGTCTCTGTTTGCACAAATGGAATAAAGTCTTTCAAGTTTATTGATACACTAAATTTCTTATTCAAAAGGTAAAATTTTCTCTCTGGTAGATCCACACTACACAGATTCGTTTCCTCGAAACCAATTCCTACAAGTACATCCGTGTTCAGTTTGTTCGCTATGAAGAACTTATGGTAAAGTTTTATTCTTCCGAATGTAACGGGCAAGAATACACACTTGTTCAAAGTTACTAGTTGGTCTTCTACATCAACCCCTTGAAAGAATCCCTGACGAAAATCTAATTTATTACTTCTCTCCAATTCAGTGATTAACTTCTGGGAACAAATTGAAATTGAAGAACAAGTATCAATTGCAGCTTGATACGACCTGCCATGTATAGGCACTCGGGTAAACGCAGCTACGAGATTTTCACACTTCTCACGGTCTCTTTGTTCATTAGTAGGTGATTTAATTCGATTCCTTTCATTTGGAAAAGGATTTAATTCTTTTCACTCCCTTTTCCCTATGTACTCGCCGGGGGATATGACTCTTCTTATACTCCACACAGTCTTTCTGCAAATGAGGTCCCATTCAAAAATGGCACTGTATCCTCTTCTTATCTACTGACTGCACCGCTTTGGAAAGGAGCTCGTATTTACATTTAGATTTCTGAACAACCTCGTAACCTAATAGTACATCTTTTAATTCTTCCGAAGTTTCAGGGAAAGAAAATTTAAACAACTCAAACCTAACAGTAGGATTCAAACCAGTCATGATAATATCAATACATATACTCTCATCCCTTCGTCCATACAAAACAGTGTAGTATACAAGAATGTCGTTATAGTACTCAGAAAGTGACTCATGCCGATTTTGTACTCGGGTAACAAAAACATTATTCAAATCCCTAATACTTAAAGAGCTATAAAATCTACTCATTAGTTTACGGCAAATAAGTAACCAATCTGTTCCAGTAGAAATCAGGGTAAGCAATTCCGAATTTAATTCACCTCTTGTTTTCCCTAAAACAGCCATGAACAAAGCTTCTTCGGGAAAGATTTCCTTAGCATAAATTTTATATACAGCTGCTAGGAACAGAAAAAGTTCTTGATCATTTTGCCCATCACACATAGGTATGCTACGCATATACAATTCAAAGGCATGACTCACAGCATTGTCTAGTAACTTGTCAGAATTAGAAAACACATTTCTTTTTCCTTGTGCTTCGAAACCTGGAGGTAAATAACGTGTAACTCTACAAAACTTGCACATAACTCTCTCCTTTTCCTCTGCTGTGATGAAAACGACCTTGACTAACAGAAAAATTACTCGTCCTTTCGCCTCTCTCTGTATCTTCAAATCAAATCGGCACGTGTCCAGAACTTGGACTCACTTGTGTGCTTCGCTCACACACCTTTACCTCGGACGCCCATTCATTTTCAACTGCCTTATCAAATGTTCTACGAACTTCTCTATAAGGACTAACCTCTTCCTATACCTCTGACTCAACTTGACCTTCAAAGGCGTCTCTCATTCTACATGTAAAATCAAATTCTTTAACAGCAGCCTCACGAGGACTGAAAACACCAGGATTTAAAGATACCTGTTCGTGACGAAACCTTTCATGATGTGCAGCTGCTGCTAACAATTCCAAATTGTTATTAGCCTCTAAACTAGGCACAACATATTCAATGTTACGATATCTAACTCCAACAGGTGATCGCATAAACGGTAGATAAATACTTTCTGCACTTCTATCCATAATGAAGTTTATGATACAAAATATAAAAATCTGAAACCTTAATTTCCTACCCTGCGAAATCGTTACTGCAAAATAATGACTACTTCTAACGTACATCTGCTGAATCAACTCTAACTTTTTCCCTTAGTAGAGAAAATAAGCTCAAGTATGTTACTGCTATAAACCACAGAAGAAAATACATAGACTGAACTCTTAATCTAAGTACCCTAAACTTAGCTCTAAGATAATTACCTATTAGTTGTGTAACAACTACTCCCTTGCTAGGCACCGCTACCACGATAAGATCCCAGATATTTCTGAAATGAGCAATATTTACTCTTACAGAAGATATCCAGAATCCTACAGTAATAAGTATGGCCAACGAAATAGTTGAAACAAAGGGAAGGATCCTCTAAGGGACCCCACAATTAAAGCCTCTACTACGGGATAGGTAATTGAGTTGATATTGAATATAGGTATTGAATTTGAAAAACAAAACCAGATTTCATTTTGCATAAAACTTATAATGTGAATTAACAGTTCTTTGAATTTCACAAAATTTGACAAACAAACTACAGAGGAAACCTGTTCCAATAAAGGTTCTGATCAATAACTCAAGAATCGCAATTCTTGAAAAGGATTACACTCGTAAATATACACACTAAATATACAAATATATATATATATATATATATATATATATATATATATATATATAGGACACACAAATAATCTCACTCACTATTTCGATAATCAATATATCCAACCATAAAAAAAATAGACTTTACTTGTTGAATTCCTATATCCCCAACTTGTGGTTTTCACTCTACTACGAAAGGAATCCTTGTTGCAATAACACGGTTCGTAAAAGAACACAACGGGATACCAGAATACGAAATTCGAACTTAATCCGACGAATAATAACGAAGATACAAGGTAATGGGGACGATCCCTTCTACCTTCTAACCGTTCCACGTGGTCACTCACGAAGCTGAAAATCAGAATTCCTGAATTATTCCTTCTGATATCGCAAGTACATAACTTTGAAAGATAATCCCTACAACTTAACCAATATTCGCGTCAAATAACTTCGGATGGCAAAAGATTGAATAGATACAAAACTCGACACTCTCAAATTCAATCTACGTGCAATCACGGACAAACTCGATATAATTTCAGCAAAGCTATACACAACATTCCGCGATGTACATAGACTACTTCCAGAAGAAAATGCTTCAGAAATAATACCTTTCCCCACTCTTGAGGAATTTACTTCATCCGACGAAATTGAAAGATCGACTGAAAAATCACACTTACCAATAAATTCGCAAAACAGACTATTCTCCGAAATATTTCCAAACAAACTCGTAGATGCTAATTCAAAATATGGAAATCCCACAAGGATGGTAATTAGGAATCCAATCAATACTGTAGCCTTCATATATGTAACACTACGATCTCTATACTTAATCAATCTAAGATGGAGCTAATTTCAACACACCTTGCCCCTATTGCCTCACAGGTAATTATATCGACACGGGGCTCTCTCACATTTCACGAACATTTCTTGATTACAATTTCTGCCGTGAAGCGGCTCTGCCATACAAAGTATCTCACCTCTTACTCGAAGTAAACACTGTACACAAATATAAATCAAAGTTACTAAAAACAACTAAAAAAATTACCAGAATATTTTTGGTAGGATAAAAGTGTAACGAAACTACAAAATGTTCGTTACAAGGGGCGCCTAAATGAATATGGTAAAAATATCTTAATGTCCAAGAAAGTAGAAAATATTAGGCCCTACGTAATGCACGTGTGCTGGATAGTGGATGAAAACTGGGTGGGTCCTAGATTTTCATGAGGAGGCGGCGCAGGTCTGAGGAACAGACCACTGACGGGTGACCTTTTCTACATTTTCAACTACATGTATTTTCCTTGAGAAGGGGGGGCGCCACCCCTTGTCTGTCATCGTTTTCAAAAACTACTGTAGAGCTGTAGACAGATACAAAGTGGGCGTTGTGAAACGGCTTGTTTTCTTGTAGCCGTCTCAGTGCTTGCATGGGCTACTGTGCAGGGTTCTGGGGCGAGGGAGTGTAGCTAAGCTAAGGGTGGGGGATATTGGGATTTCTTCGTCACCAAGGAACCACTTTTCCTTATCTATATACTGTCGCAGCCCTCCGATTAGCGGCGCGCATGCCCCTTTGTGATGGTGGCTGAAATCACCATCAGTGCTTTATTGTTTTAGTGAACCTGGTTGATACACTCCGTGTGCTGACGCGTATGACTGATGTCAAATTACGTCATGTCCTTAGATGGCGATGGTATGTTAATATGGAGTGAAGTGATGACAAGTGGCTGGATTTCAGCATTGATTTTCATCACACGTAGGTGGAATAAAATATTGACGAAATGATGCTTTCGTTCGCTATTGTCTAAGATGTAAAAGGATATATCGATTATCGACTAAGAAGGTCTGTAAGTACTCAAAATTTTAAGTTTTATGATTGCTGTCAACTCTACCATGTCGTCCATAAGAGAGATACGGAAGAAATTTGAATGAGAAATTTTCATGAAAATTTACATATATTGAAGTTCGAAAAAGTTGTGACTTTTGAAGCTCAAACACTGCAGAGTGAGTGTGTATATTTATATATGTCGAGATATGCACACAATTATATCTTTTTATGCGAATAAGTAAGTGTTTCTTATGTGTTCGTATGTAATACTTCGTAGTACCCGAGCAAACATTGGTGGCATATTTTGTTTATTTATGAAAACTGCGGAGCATCTCTTGAAAATATGTATATATGCAAAAAAAACTATAAAGATCAAGGAACAAGTGACTATAGTTCATTTACGTCAGTTAAACAACATCTGTTCAGAATAGGTGCATTTGTGTAAATTTCAGTATTTTCAACATTCCACCCCCACTTGGTCTTATTGACGGGAAGTTCGATTAACCAAAGGAATTGAACAAGGAGCACTCGAGCAGCAGTTGCGTAATTCGGCAGAGCTCCTGTAGATGTCGTGTATATCGCATAGGAAGGGAAACTCAGTGCAGTAACCTTGGAGGAATTAACTTAGAAGGAGTCGTCCATTCCTACCCCTACCTCGAAAACAAATTCAAGTAAAAAATGTCCGCCGCCTCCATTGTATGTGACGCGGTCTGCGATATTGCGTTTGGAATAAAATTGGAGTACCGTATTCATAGACGTGCAAATAATAAGTTCATTCTTTATGCTTCTTTCTGTGAATTTTTAGATGGCTAAGAGTTGTGTTGCATTTGGATCTACAAAGTGGTACAACAAGAAGTCTCGTAATGTCACATTTCACAGGTAAATGAAAGAAAAAATTTCTATTCAAATATAGGTTGTTTTTTATACAAATTGATCGCAGGGAGAAAATTAAAAGTTTTTGCATTAGGCCGTTTTTGTACTAATTCGGGAATTGAAAGAGAAGAATTACTGTTCTGATTTTTCCTCATAGTTTTTCGTTAATTAGAAGAAAACTGACTAAAGGAAATGTCACTAGTATTTATTATATTTAATTAGATTTTGTATATTTGGGGGAGAAAATCCTATTATTTTTCGTTACGCAGATTTCGATGTTCACTTTGAAGATATGTATCCTCCTCTCTATGCAGAGCGATACAATATTTATAAGCACTGACAAATACATCTTTGAATGTGTTTAAATATTTTAATCACAAGACCAAACCTTCACGCTAAATTAAATTTATATACAATTTAGTAATGTCATATCTAGCCTTGCACGTCATATGCCAGGTGTATGAGGGTAAATTGTATCAAATCTTTTCGAAATGAACGAAGCTTTTTAAATACTATTCCTTCTCGCATGTCTCGAGAAATTCATGCATAGACACAAAATAATGCCGAGTAAGCGAAGGTGGGTTAATTAAAGCAAAGTTATATCTCATCCATTGCATCTTGCCATCGTCATATTAGACACATTCTCATTCCCGCTACCGAGCAGCCGTAAATCAGTGGTGGAGCGTTGTGTAGCATTTGGGAGATCGTGGGTTCAATCCCAGCGACCTATCATCCTGACTGAGGTTTTCCCAGGGTATTTCCTCAGTCACATCAGGGAAAATGTCGGGATGGCACCTCCAGCTTAGGCCTTGGCTAATACCTTCCAGCATCCTTGCCCCTCCCCTATCTCAGCCTGAGCCTTAGATGTCTAAAGTCCATAAATAAAATTCAAGTACCTAATCCTGCTCTTTCGCTACTGCAAATAGTTCCCTCTTCACTTATTTTTCTGCTTTATTCTTCATTTCAATATTAACGCTTAAATTTTTCAATATTAACGAATTCCAAAAACTTTTTATGTTATAATTTATCCTACAAATTTGACCCCTCTACAGAACTTAACCCGGAATTAATAAAGCCTAGTCAGCATTTTTCTGCTTAAGAATGTTTAATTATATCTATCTATATATATATATATATATATATATATATATATATATACTTAATCTAGGTATAGTAAGCGTATTTCAAGTAATAAATGAAGAAAAATTTAATGGCTTGGAAGGCCTCTTGGCAAGATGAACCAATGGTGGTTTGTCATTACCTTCCTCTGGATGAGAAGAAAGAGAAACACCCATGTCCTGGCGCGGATTTTGAACCCATAAAGCTGTGTCAGTCGCATTCGCTGAAGAACACCTTAATGATTACGGTTACCCGCGTGGCCATAGTGAATCCAGTGGAATCGACCTATCACTTTATTTCTTTTGCGTAATAATATCGATAAAATGTCACATTTACTTTTGACGCGTTTTTAATTTTTATTTATTAGGCAATTTTCACTGAGGCCAAGAAAGGGTAGAAGAGAGGAAACTCCAATCCGGCATTTTCATGGTGTGACAAAAAAATTTGAGTCAGAATGGTCGGTCGTTAGCATAGTTCCCAGAACTTTCCGATTGTTAAGTCAACGCTCTACTAACTTAGCTATGGTGGTTTGGTGTTGAATGCCTTTGTTAATGTAGGCGATATTAAGAATTTCTTAATAGGTGTTTAATGTTACTACCTTGTCTTTTCATAAGTACTTATAAAAAGATCCTGTGTTATCAGCTTTTTTGAGATTCTTTTAATCTTGGTAATCACCAGTCTTACACAGTTAACGGCTATCGATATCGATATTTTTCATTGTACAATGTTTATTCTGCTAGAATTTGCTTATTCACGCGCACCTAGAGTTAATTTAAACGTTCCCTAATAAACAAATGTAAGTGTATTAACATCAGATATAGAATTTCAAATAAATATTATTTGTATGATATACATAAAACAATATGGATTTCGTGGTTTTCTTCCAAACTTTTGATGGCGGATGGCCGCACTGCCAGATTGACAGGCGGCCAGTTTTAGCTTCAAAATGTGGCAGCTCGGGCGTCTCCTTCTACTCTAATTCCTCCATTGCAGTAACTATCTCTTCTCAGGAAATAAGTGAATTTTCGTGGACGTGAATTGTATGTTAATTAAAACACGGCCATTAACGTAGTCTTTGATCAGTATAATTTTGCTTATGCGTACGCAAAAATGAAAGTGCCTGTATGTACTATTATCTGAATTATTTCAATTGCATTTGATGAAAATAAATAGCTCTGTTTGCACATTGTAAGTCAGTAGAAAGACTTCCAGAAGCGCCAAGGTTGCAACCCGATGGTATTTCTTTAGATTTTTAGGCACAATATTATACGAATTACTTGTGTTTAAGGTGCAGCGAAAATAATTTCCCGCACAGCAATTGCCTTGATTGCAACCTGTGCTTGGTAAAAAAAACATATCGTACTTCGAGTATCATCATACTATGTAAAAAGTATCATACTATCGATAATTTCGTACGCCAACCGCCTGGATAGTAGCTTGTAATGTGCGATCATACCTGCATTACGCATCGACATTAATTTCACACATAAATATTGTCTTGATAGTAGTGTATCAGTGATAAAATATATGAACAGTTGTTCTCTTAATGATACATTGTTGAATATAAAATTTTGAGAATAATTTCTAGTGTGCTGACTGCCTCGATTACAGACAGAGATCTACGAAAATTAATTCTTTTTTACCATTTTGGTCTACGCCCAATATGTTGTACATGCATTTACTTACGCAATGTCCATCCTCTTTGGTCTAAAAAAACATGATACAATCAGTTCATACTATAAGACATAGTGAACTATCGTATCATACTTCTTTTGGTTAGAATACTGTTAGTAAATCCATGCAAAAGCAAGATATGAATTTGGTCACTGCAACAAGCCTCGTTACAGGTTGTATGAAGTACGTAACGTCTTACCGACAAGAAGAATTTTATGAGGCTATGAAAAAAGCAAAGAAAATGGCAGAGGCTTTAGATGTTGAAGCCGTTCGCAAAAGGAAGAAGAAAAGGATGTTCAAATACGAAGGATAGGACGAGGGAGTGCAGCAAACAGCCGAGGAGCGCTTCAGCTTGAGATTGAGATTTTTTTACGTGACAGTAGATAAAGTGTTCAAGTCTGTTGAGGAACGATTCGAGCTCTTCAAAAAACACCAGGATTTGTTTGGATTCCTCTACAACCTAGAAGCATTACCTGAAGACCTATCGGCTCACTGCAAAGATCTCCACATAGCACTGAAAGAGGGAGAACGTGCGGACATAAATAGAAAGCAGCTCGCGGAAGAACTGAAGCATTTGAAGTTCATACTTCCTAAGGGACAAGGTACTCCTATTAAGACCATTAACTTAATAAGTAAGAACCAGTTGGAGGATACGGTACCTTCCCAAATGTGTGGATAGTTTTGAGAATTCTTCTTACCACATCCGTAACTGTTGCGAGTGCTGAAAGGAGCTTTTCAAAGCTAAGGCTAATCAAGACATACTTGAGATCGACGGTGGCTGATGAGAGATTGTCATATTTAGCTATTTTATCGATTGAAAATGACGTTGCTCATGAGCTAGACTTCTCAACTGCGATCCGCCAGTTTGCTCAGTTAAAGGCTCGCAAAGTGTATTTTACTTACACTTATAAACTGCGTTAAAACTACCTAAAAAGTGGAACTGAACCGAATAATAGCAACACAAACTTGAACACCATAAACAGAATGTTTGAAATTGAAGTCCCTAGTCTATAGAAAGTCTGAAAAAGTCTGAGTTAACTATGTGGGATAGGCCTATTAGGGAAACCACGTTAAAAGAACGTGCCAAATACGAGTAACATTTGAACATCAGGTTTCTATTTGGATATTTACTGTTCATCACTGAAATTTCAAGTTCAAGGGGGCGCCAAATTTTGCTTTCGCACCGGGCACCATTTTACCTAAGACCGGCACTGGCTGAGACACATCTTCACTAGTTGAACCAATTTTTTCAGAGCGCAAAAACCGAAAACTGTTATAAAATTACTTAAGTGGTGTTTGGAAACAAGCTCTTCATATACAGATGCTTATCAGAATAATGGAAACACCTGAACGAAAGTGCAACTTACCAGATTAATATGGTGTCGGGCCACCTTTCGCCTTCAGAACAGCCTTGATGCGACGTGGGATGGAGGCATAGAGGTCGTGAATGGTAGCAAGTGGAATATTACACCATTCCTCGTGCAGGGCATCGGCCAGTTCTGTGAGAGAGGATGGAGGTGGAAATCGTCGCCGGAGTCGTGTTTCCAAGATGGACCACAGATGTTCAATTATGTTGAGATCTGGGGATTGGGCGGGCCAGGGGAGGTGTTGAACTTCATCCCGATGTTCCTCAAACCACGCTGCAACAACTCCAGCTGTGTGAATGGGTGCATTATCATCCTGGAATATGGCGTCATTGTCCGGGAACAACATCCGGACCATAGGATGCAAGTGGTCTCCTAAAATTGCGACATAATCGTTGGCAGTGATGCGTCCGCGAAGTGTGACCACAGGACCCAATGAAAACCATGATATTGCGGCCCACAGCATCACCGTGCCGCCGCCATGTTTCACAGTTGGGCGGAGACACTGCAGATCATACGCTTCTTTGGGCGTTCTCCACACATAAACACGGCCCGTGGTTTGGAATAGGGTGAATGGTGACTCATCCGACCATACCACACGTTTCCAGTCGTCAACGGTCCAAGTTGCATGGTCGCGGCACCATTTGCGGCGTGCTAAAGCGTTCTGGTCCCTGATGAGAGGTTTGGCCCGTGCAACACGACCCCGTAAGTTCATGTCATGTAATTCGCGGCGGACTGTGATTGTCGAAACAGGTTGGGGGAGGTGCTGATTGAGTTCCTCCGTCACTTGCGCCGCAGTGGCACGACGGTTCCGCGTGACAATGCGCTTTAATACCCGGCGTGCCCTGTCACTGATGCTTTTCTTCCGCCCACTGTTCCGCTTCCCCGATGTGGTTTTCCCGTGTGTTGTGTAGGCCGTCATCACCTTCGACACTGTCCCTGGCGACACACCTAACACACTAGCCACTGCCGTCACACTCACTCCACATAACCGCGCACCAACAATTTGCCCTCTTTGAAACTCTGAGAGGTCTCCCATTTTACACTACCTCCGTCTGCTGCAGCCACTGCACACTCCTGTTCCACGACGCCTGACGTAGTATGGAGACCGACCTAACACACCACCACCAGCAGTCCGGCGCTGCGGTCGCCACGACACCACTGCCAACCCATACATCTGACGTGTTGCCAACTACAGGTGTTTCCATTATTCTGATAAGCATCTGTATAT
>JAGDQP010002730.1:72842-101062 GCA_022664845.1 Lepisma saccharinum | reverse complement strand
GGCAGCTCTACTGGCTGCAAGTTTGACCACCTTCTTTAAATTAACATGTTCAAACTTGGTTTCATTCATGTAGACTTCCTTTGGTGTTTGTTCTCTAGCCAACTGAAGGGCCGCTAAATAGCGTCCTCTAGCACTGAAGGGTGGCGTCAGCAGATATTCTCTAGCAGAAAACGGTTTGATTTTGTGCTGCCTACATTCCACTGAACTTTGTAGAAAGTTTTGATACACACTGCATACTAGAAATAAGATAAACTGATATTTCTACAAGATGTACTCAATATGAACAATCAAACCTATGCTTACCTGGCGGTGGAAGTTCATTCTCAACTTGTGGTAGTTGGACTGAAAAGAAAGAGAAATACAGTTGTACTTTATGTTTTCTCAAACAACTATAACAATGACCGGCAAGAGAGCTATAAAAAGCTCGATTAAAACCATTTTATACTGAAATTTAACCCCTAAATAGAGGATGCAACTAAGTGGTTGAAAGCCTAAATTTAATTATGTGATACTGGTTTATGAACGTAAGTGGCGTTAATTTAAATTCAATCATTGCGTATATACCGAATGGTTATGCATGATTTTAACCTCCGTGAGATTAAATAAGAGATGAAAATTTATCATTGTTCACTGTTGATGTCAGATGTCATGTGAACATCCATACTGTCTTTCTTTCACGAACTTCATAATGAGGGTTGTTATGTTCACTAATTCTCACCTCCGTGAACCACAGAAAGTTACATAATGTAACATCTCCCTAATACTGATTTGCAGTAAATAGCGCGGTGCGGATCTCTCTTTCGTTGATTCCCATTCTATTTGTTTTTATGTAGATATAACACTCAAAAAACTGTTGATTTTTTTTCTTCTTATTCTACTTAATATTTGGTTTCTAGTTGATTAAATTGATTTTTAAGGCTTAGAAGATACTATTCATGTCTGATTAATTTCAATTTATTAGAATCTTAGTTCTCGATATCCAGTGACACTACTGAATTGCGCGCACAACGTTATTTTTACGAGAAGTATTTCATAAAGAAAAAAGGAGTTGAAATATAGGTAAAAGAAAAAAAAACTTTTTTAAGATTAGTCACTATTATTTCAAAAGGATTTTGGTCGAGTGTTGCAGTTGCCTTTAATGAGTATGTCTATAAAATTATAACAGAAATAAATAATAGATAGTGAATTTTCGCCTTCAACGTAAAGGATGAAAATACATAGGGGAAAAACTAGGGAAATAATTTACTAACAGTTGCTAATAATTTACTTACTATCAGTTTCTGTGGTACTGAATTTAAGAATGTACTAACAGCTCATTTTTCCTCCTTCCCTGCTGTCATTGAGAGAGTCTGGGATATATTTCTTTCATTTAAATTCTGTTTATTAGCTTGCTTTATTAAAAATAAAAATTACATTACTATAAATTTAGTTACCGTTACTATGATCAGTTTACTTATATATATATAAACATAATTTCACCGTATTAAAGACTACTGTAAACACTTTAAAGTTTATATTAAAGATCACTATGGCTCTATTTTTTCAGTATTAACTTCTTGAACACTTCATTATATTTCAAACAAATTGCAGTAACGTGTTTACGTTTGCGCTATGATTTTTGACTTGTCCCTACTTATTCCTTAAATGACAGATACACGTTTAAAAATCCAGTATCTGTATGTGGCATGTTTTGTTTCATTAATTACTACTAATGAATAGTTTCCGAACTTCTGAGTATATGTTACTGCAATGCCTCATCTGAATGGTTCTTTGTTTCATTAGTCAATTTTAGCTCTTCCCGAAGTTAAAACTTCTTATAGTTAGAAAGGAAATAGCTTACAAAATCGAAGCTTTTCGAAACTCAATAAAAGATATACGTTTTTCACATATCGTGCCTCCGGAGTTTACCATAAAAGTTGGAAATCAGACTTTACGAACACAAATTATTAACCCTGTATATTAGGCACTTTTCCCCTCCTTTATAAATCTGTGGATTTTTTTCTCTTGCATCTTTGGTAAAAATTTAAGATGGTCATCTGGAAAATTAAATGCAATCTTTATTACGAGGGGTGATCACAGAAAATGGTCACAAAACCTGTGAAGGACGGAGTACTGTTCAAAAGTTAAGAAATTATTATGTGGGGTTTACCTTACTCTCCTACAAATTGCACCTAATAATTATAACTTTTTCTCTGATCCCTCCTCGTATATAGCACGTAACAAGACCACAAACAAGCAAGTGGGGCTCAGATTCGGAGGTAGAACTATGGCCAAATGTCACACAGCACAAGGTTATCCTCGTTGTTGCATTTATTCATTTGTGGGGGGAGGGGGGGGGGGGAAACCAACTCTGATGAATTACAACATCAGGTTCCAAATATTACTATATAATTATGTAATCTTAGTGTATGATATAACTTAACTAAATGGTACAAAACTACACTAATAAATGTGAAATTCATTTTAAAAGACTGTTTTGCCTTAAATAATGGTAGTATTCTCACACTTACTCAACATGACATTATTTTTTTGCCAAAATATATTTAGGATAAAGAAAAATCGGAACATGCTTAGAGAGTTGACTGAACGTCGGATTGATTGTTTTGAGGATATAGCCTATTTTAGTTACATAACAACCACCCTACGATTATTTAACTCAAATTTCTGGTCATCCGGTACTATTCACTATTTCGCAAGCCCACATAACAAACTTAATATCTGCTCAGAATGGTGTAGTTTATGGCAGTCAGCTATTGCGACATATTCGTCTTATACCCCTCACTCCGTTGGAAATAATTCATAAAACATTTACAGGTACAGATGGCCAGAAACTCAAAAGTTACGAAGAGCCGTATTTCATAATTATTTACGTAAATACATACTCCATTTGATTAGCATATACAAATACTGATGCGGAGGCATACCAATAGCATAACTTCGTGTTGACATTTATTTTGCTACAAAAATCTCAGACATAATATCGAGCGAGCAAAGACGGGTAAGGTAAAGTTAATGTTACATTATTTTTTCCATTATACTCGATGCAAATCATGTTTAACACTCACTCCACGTCCCTTCCCACGAAGAGGAAGAAACGAGATACTCAGACGTAGTTTTCGCTCCTTCATATTTCACACTGTTTATTGGCCAGATACATAAATGAATTCAATTTGCTTTTTATTTAGCGTTTCAACATTTCCACACATTTTGCAAAACATTACACTAACGTCTTCTTCTGCAATTTTTAATTATTTATCTGCCACAAAGTACACTTTACCATAAAAATAGCCTTAATACAGCAATTAAGCTACATCTTCACTTAGAGCATTGGCAACACCTACAAATGCAACGTTCTGCATTCTCACAGCCATGAAACGTACTAAACTGTTTGGGGAATACCGGAAGGACATAATGTGCAAATGACCATGTGATCCTGGACTCAAAAACACCCCTGGTCAATTCTTTATATTAGTATCCGGTACTTCTGTTGCATGGCGCTGAATGTTGTTTAATTCATTACTTCTGATGCATTCACTGGAAAATCATGGGGTGATGTGAATTCAACGCATAGTAGTACATGTGACCTTGCACTCACATCACCACTTGATTTTGGATCAGATTCTGCATAACACACATCCAAACGTTATATAAGTAGCTCTTAAGTTGACCGTTTTCTGCCGATAGTAGTATAAAAAGTACTGTTACCTGCCATCTGTGGTGCGCAACACCTCAAGTAGCTAAGATAGCGAATAACCTGGTTCTTATTACGTATCAGGCCAGCTTAACCTAACGTAACCTAATCTCACCAAGAAAATTCGCAAAGAAAAAATATTTAAAAACCTTATAAACTTATTTTGCTCCCTCCCCCGATTCGGAATTTTACCCATAAACTTTCTTTTCGGGAAGGGTTACAGTAAGTGGATCTCTCTCTGTGCATTATAGCGGATTCCATATTATAGAACGACCACTATAATATACAATACACGCTGTCAGTATTTCCCACAGAGGTTAGTACGCTTCATAGTAACAGTAACGCAAAACATAACATTTGCAGTTGTTTCGAGTGTTCTATGGGAGAAGTCGCTAAACTGCCGTATTACTAACTACAAATACACGGGTCGGAGTCAATGGTATAAATCTGGTGTAAGAGTCAAAGCTTCTGTGTACAGACTCCGCAGCTCCGTTTCGAACACACACAGACCAAGATCAAAATAACCACCTTCATACGCAAAATACACATACTGTTACTCTAATGCACTTCCATTTTTGTAGCTCATCTTACTGCAAGGCTAGAATTAAAACCTGAGACAAGAATATAGTTAGGCGAGGTGATACATGGGTTAGCTTGGCGTTAGGAAACGGTTATAAACTAAGACATAAGTTTACTTTCCAATTATTAAAGCGTATTTCGATGCACATTGTAGGGAAATGTGTTTACACACTTTTCCTTTAATTTTGTTACGTAAACACAGCCTAATTTTGTACACATCATTTCTTAAAATTGGTAACCATGAAATATTAAAATTTTTGACATCAAACAACGATATGTTAAAATCATCTGTAACGTAAGCATTGGAGTTCCCAGTATATAGATATAAATTTAACCTTCCTTCAAATTCGACACGGTATCTTATCGACTTTGGCCTCTGGTCCTGAGTTCAGCATGTGTCGTGTTGGATGTAAACATTGGCTCAAAGTACCTCAACTACGACAAATATACTTGAAAAACACTGCTAATTTTAACAAGTGATTACATTCAATTATATATTACATTACAGATGTTACATTTTATCACGTAAAGCAGAAATATGCGCCATATATTCCCACCAACCGAACACCCTAATTTAAGTTCAGTACACCCAGAACAGGTGAAATAGCTTTAAACTTACCCTTTTCTGGCGAAAAGTTGTTTAATTGCTCGTCATCGCGTGACACTTGAGTGATGATGGACGATGCGTCCATTTAGACATTTGTTTTGTATCGCGTTATACTCAATTTTGAAAATAATTATGTAAAACACCATAAAACCATAAACAGTTATCAAAATGGCAGACACCCATTTACTCTCGAACGAGTTGTTGTTGTACGAGTACTACGTTAGTCAACACAAAATCAATACAAAAAAATCATATTTAAAACAAATAATAACAATTCATGTTTCTGAATTGTATTTATCCACCTAAAACTAGTTCGTAATTTTAGCATAATCCTGGAACTTTTTACTTGCTTCTGGAACTAAACTAGAATTAACCTAACTTCTCGAATCTACAGATCAAAAATGTTTTTGCTACACATGGGCTAGTTTTCAGTAGCTGTTATAACAGTAACAGTTATATTTAAATAATCCTTTTCAAAATAACACTTACACATAACAATTTGAATAACATTTTAAAATATCCCTGTAAAACAACGAATATTTATCTCAATTGTGAAACGCAGTATAAAAGCACTGATTAACTAATTTACCTGTAGCCTATTATATGTGTGCAGTATTACATACTAGACAAGAACAGAAAAGATGCAGGGTAAAAGTAAAAAGATGCAGCTTTTGCTTCTAAGCCCCAAGGGCGCCGATCCCGGGGGGTTTGGGGGGGGGGGACAGTCATTCCAAGTTTGAAGTTGTCACCTTATTCGAGGACCCAAAATGTTAAGTTGAAGTCGGTTCTCCCATTTCTTCAGTGCAGGCTAATTCGTTTTCCCCTTCTATCTCCCTTTGGCAAATCTATTTCATTGATAAATCCCACATCTAAATGCCCCCCAAAACACACACCTGAAAGGACCCCCCCAAAAAAGTTACACAGAAATCGTAGCACTTGCTAAGCCCTACAATTGCACTTTGATGAGCAATAAACGACGGTAACCACTAGACCAGCTGAGCGGTCTGTCTGGGAAATATACGTATATATAATAATAAATAAATCACAGCCATATTCAATCCACTAGTGGATGAGGCCTCTCCCCGAAGGGAGGAGTTGGTCTACTGCTCCCACGCTGACCAGACGGGTTGGGAGAGGAGAGCCGAAGCTCTCACTGTGATCGCCACTGTCTTTTATTCACAGCAGCTCCCCAATTGTCCTCACGATGCTGGGTCAACACCGAAATTTTTGAGCCCCCACCGGGAATCGAACCCGGGACCGCTCGCACTGAAGTCGATATATATATAAAGTTATATATATATATAACTTTATAAAATTACAAGGTTTTTACCTATATAAGTTGAAACGCGCCTTACAAGGTATAAAGTAGCCAAATAAGAGATAATAGCCTCATAATTAGAGATACTTCGTTAGAGATATTTCCTAACCATGCGACGCTGTGTGGAATGAACAACGAATATATGGTCTCTTGACTTTTCTTTTTTTTTTTTTTTTTGCAGAAAGCCAAGGTACAAGTAAATTAGCTTGTGGAGAGTACATTTTGTTGTCTCTGCCACATCGAGTTTTTATATTGGATATAATTAAGGAGGAGATAAACTGGAAATTTAAGTTTGAGTACAAAGATTTGTTCACTGTGCTGTAAGATGATAACGCATCGAATGTCTTAGTCTTAAATTTGAATACCATATAATTTTCCTTTCAATTGACAGTGAGATAACCATATTAATGTAAAGTATGCTGAACCCTAATAAGAGACATCTAAAGTTTTCTAATGAGGGATAGTATATCCTAATTGGATATGAAATTCTTCATTGGAGCCACATCATATGAATATATGAAATTATTTAATAACTATATCAAGCTCTACTTAGCGGAAATGTTATATAAAAACAGTACCGGTATGCAACGTTTTCTCCATAAAAGTAGCAATATTTTTCCTGTAGTAGAACATTCGCGAGAAAAAAGTAATAAAAGCACCTTTTAAAGACATACTTTTCTTAAAAAAATCGTACTAAAAAGTAAAAAATAATATTGTTTATACATGATTAAAAATAAAAGCATAGGGCACGCTCTCATATATATTAGTCACTTTATAAATTCTTCAAATCGCGCGCCCCATGCTTTTCTTCTTAATCATACATAAACAAAATTATTTTTTACTTTTTAGTAACAATTATTTAAGCAAAGTGTGTTTTTATTATTTTTACGAGTTACTTCGGTGTTCGATTACTTTTTCTCAAGCTAACGATTTGTGACACAATCTTAAAGTATTCGACAACCCGTCAAACTCTCCATTGTTGCAGGATGGTCGGTATTAAATAAGACCATGTGTACGCGTAAATACTTGGCGATGTTGTTCATGTTATCTTTGAGGGTAACTTAGGAAGTACAACATATAGTCTAATAATATTAGGGCATATTGTTGTTTTATATCTTTAGCACATTAGGGTCAATATGCAGTATTTATAAATTTCGTGAGTCCCCCACGAGCACGAGCCTTCGAATAAAATCTTCTGGAAGATACTCTGTTTCTTACTTGGGGAGACTTCATTAACCCATTTAATTTACCTCACGATAACCGAACTTATGAAGAAATCTCCTATGACATAAGCTACCCGTTAAACAGCAACCTGTTTTTGAGCTTTTTTTAAAATGTGAAACATGCTATATACCGTATACTACGCGAATGTGAAGCATATAGCATACCTACACCGTGTATAAGCCCCTGACCAAGATCCAACCAATATTTCATCACTGTTCATACGGCTCAGGACTCTTACTTGTGCGCTTGCCTGTAGTCGAATAGTTAAAAAGCATGACTCTCCACAATCTCAATATCCATTATCATGCATAGGTTTTAGCGAGTGAACGAGGTTTCCCGTCTTTGCTAGTGAGTCCTCCGCGAGTTCCTAAGCTTTCCGAGGGGTTCGGAATAATGAGGAAGTAAGTAGGATATGGGTTACAGCAGCAATCTGCGCTCACGATTGTGTTCGCGAAATCGCCTCAGTCAAATCACTTGCCCAGGGCCCCAGATTGCCTTGCGTCGACACTGTTGTATTGTCACGTGGCTTACGTCCATGTGCAAAATTTCATCATATATGATGTCGGGAAATTAGTTAAATTAACGTTGCAAAATTTGAGGACACCACGAACCAATGTGAACTAAAGAAAAGAATGAAAAAAATAAAACTTTTTAAAAATATACTTTTCTTAAACAATTCGTTGTAAAAAGAATAATTTTGTTTATGAATGACTAAAAAGAAAAGCATGCGGCACTCTCTCATATGCAGTCACTTTGTACATTCTTGAATCGGTACAGAACATGCTTTTCTTTTTAGTCATACCGTGCATAAACAAAATTATTCTTTACATTTAAGTACGAAACGTTTAAGAAAAGCATGTTTTTAAAAAGTTTTTTTTTTTAAGTCATTTCGGTGTACAGATATTTTGTTCTCAAGCTAGTGCTTTGTGACCCAAATTCTAAAGTGTTCTGCAACCAGTCAAACCCATTATCGATGCAAGCTAGTATTTATTTTAGAATAAAGAAGTCCATATTAAAGAAATATTAAAATATGCTTTTAAAATATATAAATATATAGAAATATATAAACGTAACATTGGAATATTGTATTGCCACCTCATTTACGTCCATGTGCAAAATTTCATCATTCTATGACGTCGGGAAATGAGTTAAATTAAAGCTGAAAGATTTGAAGACACCACGAACCGAGGTGAACTAAAGAAAAGAATTTAAAAAAATAATAAAAAAAGCTTTTTAAAAACATTCTTTCCTTTAAAAAATCGTACTAAAAAGTAAAACATAAATTTGTTTATACATGACTAAAAGAAAATCATGTGCGCGCCAATTCAAGTGTATACAAAGTGACTGTATATGAGAGATCACCCCATACTATTCTTTTTAGTCATGCATAAATAAAATTATTTTTATTTATAGTACGAATTGTTTATGAAAAGAAAGCCTTAAAAAATCTTTTATATTATTTTTTTCTCAAGCTGTTTTGTGAACCAAATCCTAAAATATTCGGCAACCAGCAAACCCCATCTCATTGCTGGTTAGCATTTATTTAGGATAAAGAAAACTGTATTAAAATATTAAAATATGTTTTTAAAATATATAAATATGTAGAAACATGTGAAAGTAACAACGGAATATTGTATTGTCACCCGACTTACGTCGCCGTGCGAAATTTCATCATTCTATGACTTCGGGAAATGAGTTAAATTAACATTGAAAGATCTGAAGATACCACGAACCATTGTGAACAAAAGGAAAGAATGTAAAAAGGAAGTAAATAACTATTGTTTGTGGTTCTGAATACCTACTTGAACATCCACTTATAAAAATAAGTGGAGGTTGGATTGCTAAGAAATAATAGTCCTTCCCTCGAGGAGAATTGTTTCACTGCACGCCTGATTGACAACCAAAATGACAGTACAATTATGCGCAAAAACATGGCGTGCCAGAATATTGCTGCATTTGGAGCAAGAAAGAATTGAGTCATTCAGCATCATGTAGAGAACCACGAGATAGATGGGCAAAAATCAAATTCTTGTCTTATTCAAACACACAGACACAGACAGAGAGAGCGAGAGAGAGAGAGAGAAAGCATGGAAGAAGACGGGGAAAGAGCGAAAAAAGAGTGGTGAAAACAAGGAAAGAGGAAAAGAAAAATGGCGCAAGACATCGAAATAAATGAAATTTTATCGCTTATGAATACAGTCTCTCTCTCCCTGCCCCCTTCTCTCTCTGTCTTGTATTTTTCTCCCTGTGAGGAATAAACCTCAGTAGCAATCGCGAACATCATTTACAGGGCTTAATTCCTAAAATAAAATATTTTGAAAGGCTCGCCTGGAATCGATCCAAAGACCTTTTTGAATGAGAGTCTGACACTCTTACCACTTAGTTACACAGACCATAACAAATGTGTTGTTAGATCAGCCATTAAGCTCGTTATCCTAAGCGGTTTATTTTATAAATATCCTAGATTTCAAAATTATCTTTCAAGAAAGTAAATCCCACTTGCGGGCGGCGCGCGTATTCGCCAAAACCAACCGGTAAGAATAAAAAGAAATTTATTAGAAATTCTGGGTTCAAAGTGCTTTTGGCAGAAGTGGGTGATGTAAACGGTAGGGGATTTAAGTACAGCACCGAAAGCACCAATTGCCAGCTGCCTAGCGTGGCGTATTGATAGAACGCTGGCTTACGAAATAAAAAATCCGGGTTCGATCCCTGGCAGGCGGACGATTTTTATCTTATTTTTTTTTAAAAGCTATATTTTTAAAAGTTTTAATTTATTATTAATAATTCCTTTCTTGCATTTTAATATTGTTTCTAAAATTGAAGATTTTATCTTCATCTTGTCTTAAAAAATTTTTTTTAAGTTCAAATTTATTATTAATAATTGCTCTTCCATTTGGCGTATATTATATAAAGTTAGTGACCATGGGTTACTGTAGGTTAGGTAAGGTCAGGTATTATGTATCTTTACACTTTCGTTTCTTCCTTTCAAAATACATTTCTATCTGTTTGTGCGAACCTGACCTTACCTAACATCCGCTAACTCATGGTAACTAAAAATGCTAGTCGGGAGCGGGGCGCAGTCCTGTGTTAGCGGTGAGTATACGCAAAAGTACTACATTGTGTATACCCACCGCTAACCGGTGCCTGCGCCCGCCTGAGGTTCACGCCACCCAGCTCCTTTCGGACGCACCGTGCCCCCTTGCACACTTCGCGGGTCAGATCTGGTTTACGTATTTATATCCTAGCTTTCAGTAGCCTTTATTTGTATGCCAAAGCAATTATTAATAATAAATATGCACATATGCAAATATATTTTGAAAAAAAGAAGAAAAATATTACGTCTGCCGGGATTCGAACCCGGGTTTTTTTATTTAGTAAGCCAGTGTCTTACCGCTGCACCAAGTTAGTACCTGGCAAATAGTGGTTTGGTCGTTGTATTTACAGTGGAGGGCGTCGGAGCCTGTCACTATGACGTCGCAGTGACGATGACTTCCAACCTTTTTAATATTTTCATTCTCAATTTTTGAGTGCGGGCCGTAAACATGTGTGTGATGCCTTTTTGGTTAGTGGGTCATCGATTCCGCGCAAAATTGCGCTTGTGCCAGAATATTATAATGTCGGGAGTGTTCCTAGTTAATAGTACGCCTCGGGCATGAGTGTTTGTGTGTGATTTTAATTAAATTCTAAGAATATCCGTCTATACAGGTTAAAAAGGTATATCAAATGTAACATGTAAAGTCCGCTTAGGGTGAACAACGGTTCAAAAAACTTCTAGAGCGTTGGTTAGCTATCGGAAAGTCCTGGGATCGATTCCAGCGGTCAAACATTTTAACTGAGTGTTCCCAAGATTTTTCTCAACCATACCATGCAAACGCAGTGATGGTACCTACAGATAGGCCATTACCATCTATCTTCCAACACACTCTCCCAACCCTATCCCGGCTTGATACTCATATGTCTAAAGGCTTTAAAATAATTTTAAACAAATCCTTCCAGGATCCTTTTACCCCACCCTATCCCGGGCGGGTGTTATGCTTAAAAATCATAAATCAATTCACACAAATTATACACTGCAGATATGAATATATGAATAAAATATATTGGGTGTCAAGAATACTAAGATTTCCCCGCTCATTCTTCATTATAAATTCTCGGTGGTAGAGCTTTGGCGTAGCATTCGGGAGGTCGTGCGTTCGATTCCAGCGAGGACCATCCTGACAGAGGTTTTTCCAGGTGTTTTCTGTCTCACCAGGAAAATGTCGGGATTGCACCTTCAACGTAGGCTCTGGCCGACACCTTCTCTAATCCTTTCCCCTTCCCTATCCGGAATGAAGGTTAGATACTTAAATTCCATAAATAAAATTCACATTCATTGTCAATTCAAAGTGCGTAATGTTAATTACAGGACATATAGATTAAATCCAATTTTATTATATCGTGTTAGAAGAAACAAATAGAAGCAGAAATGATATTTGAAAAATTTATTATTTAAAAACTGTATTATTTGAAAAATAATTTAAAATAAAAATTAAAAAATAGACAATTGTGTGTATCAGGTTTCATCTCATTACCCCAATTTTCTTTTTTTTAAAATCAATTGATCAAGATTCGAACTCGCGACCCTAGGCACGAGAGGCAGACACGATATCCATCAGACCACCGAGACTTGTTTATTTTGATTATGTTAACACATTATTTATTGTAAACTATTAATCTTTTGCGGGTCTGCGATCTCATAACAAAACAAATATGATATTTTCCATGTAAAAACTTTCGTTTTATATACTTAAGAAATAAAAAATAAGCGGAGCAAATCAATACCTATTAATTAAAAACTAAAAACGCGTAAGAGTTTCATCAATTAACTAACTTCTTGGCTTTATCGGACACGCTGAATTACATAAACAATAGCAACTTGTAACGAGTCATCTTTCTCGTTCCTCATTGGATCCTACCACCAAATCCAATATTGCCTGCAAAGAGTGTCTTTAGTTACCAACGTTCACTGATTCCCTCCCACCCCCTGTTCCAGTACGCCTATGCATATCCCGTAGATGTAGTAGGAACAGGGGGTGGATAGGAATCAGTGAGGGTTGGTAATTAAAAATTCACTTTCTGTAGACAGTATTGGATTGGGTGGCAGGATCCAATGAGGAATGAAATATCTGGCTTGTTACAAGTTGCTGTTGTTTATGTAATTCAGTATGTCCGATGAATTCAAGAAGGTAGTTGATGAAACTCATACAAGTTTTAGTTTTTTAATTAAAACTTATTGACTTGCTACGCTTATTTTTTCTATCTTAGGTATATAAAAGCAATGCTTTGGCATGGAAATATCATATTTATTTTGTTAGGAGATCGGAGATCCGCAGAAGATTGATAGTTTACAATAAATACTGTGTAATCATAATCAGAATAAACAAGTCTCATTCTGATGGATATCGTGTTGGCCTCTCGTACCTAGGGTCACGAGTTCGAACCCTGATAAATTTATTTAAAAAAAGAAAATTGGGTTAATGAGATGAAACCTTGCACACACAATTGTCTATTTAAAAAAGATATTTAAAATTATTTTTCAAATAATAACGTTTTTAAATAATATTTTTTTTTTCAAATATCATTTCTGTTTCTATTTGTTTCTTCTACCAGGATGTATTAAAATTGGATCTAATCTATATGTCCTGTAATTAACATCTACACTTTATGTACTCATCTGCATATATTGAGTGAAAGATACCTGGCCGTTAGATCAGTGCAAAGAGTGGTTTTTGCTTTGTCGCAATAAAAGCAAGTATTGTTATGAATCACTTGAATTTTATTGGACATTCTTTCCCCTGCTTCGTATTAAGGCCGCTTTAGATGATACAATTTCTCGTACGATGGATCTTAGCGAAAGCGGTGTGCCAGCGTAAAAAGAAAAAAGTTATGGATTTATACCATAGTATCTTGCCCTATTGTAGCATTCTTGCTTTCACACTCTGACACTACTGCTAATCGTAAGATTCATCGTAGCATAAATGCTGTCGTCTAAATCGCCCTTAATACTGCAAGGGACCGCTTCTCGTTAGAGGAGTGGAACTTGCGGCGTTGGCTGGATTACTGCGTGGGCATTGCACCTTCGCTACAACCTCATTCCTGAACATTATCTGTTTCTCGGAACGTGGTACGGAACCTACATCCTGTTCCCAAACTGTGGGCCGCGTGCGACTGATTCTCTTCGGAGGCTTGGAGCCAGCAGCTCATTCCCCCAATTCCCAAACAGTGGGGCGCGGGTGACTGATTATCTTCGGAGGCTTGGAGCCAGTAGATCACTTCTCATCCAGTGTTCCTCAACCTGCGGGCCGCGGGCAACCAATTCTTCACGGAGGCTCGGAACCTGTTGTATGCATATCCTGATCAATTCATGGAGGGATAACCTCCATTGGCGACCGTTTCTCTTCCGGACACACGGAACCTAGCGAACGTGGTCTCTCACATCATTTTGTTCATCACTTTTGCTTTCCCCCGGTGTATCCTGTTTGCTTACTGTGGTGCGGAGGCTGACAGCCATACAAAATTATTACAAGTAGCCTTATACTCATACATAGCACACAAATGATATGAGACCAGTTAATAATGTTAGTTCATTCATCAATATGTAATGAGAACAATCGTAACAATAGTATTTTTTACAGTCGTAATGAAATGATATCCTGTATCGCATAGTCATTTCATATAACATGGCTATGCATCGTAAATCTCAACCTCAAATATCTCACATTTTATGCTTTAAGTATATATTTTTGCTTCCCTTCGAGTGGGATTTATATCTGACAGTGAGCACGAAGATAAAGCATTCATCACTGCAGTGACCCATTTTCGGTTGGTCACAACATATCTTACCCTCTCCCCTTTTTTATGTGTCTTCTTTTTCTTTTTTTGTGTTCGTGCTTTATTTCGGCTTTCTTCAAAGTGCTTTATTTGTCCACATTTCAAAGAAACCGAAACACTTAGATAATCCCTTTCATTGTTGATTGCCGGCATTTTATTCTAATTGTTTCTTCATTTTATTACTTAATATTTCTTTGCATATTTTATTACTTTACTTTCAACAATTTTTCTTGTGTTTAAAATCTTCAAAAACAAATTAAAAGATCTGATTTTTGTTTTATTACGTTGAGATTTTAGTTGGTTAAGCCACACACCCTCCCTCTCCTTGTTGTCTGATTTGACCCTTTTCTCATATTGGCTGAGGCCAGTCAATATTTAAAACATGGTCGTCGAGTAGGAAAAGCTGCGCTAAAAAAACTGTCTTCGGAAATTATATTTAAAGCAAAATTGTAATGCAGCCAATATAAAAAAGGTATATTAATTTATAAAGCAGCCTCGACTGGTGAATAATAACAATTTTGGGAAGCTGTATTCTCCAAATTCTTCGTAATAGAAGCTGAGAATTGAATTTTTGCATCGTCCACTATGATGGTCCCTGGAAGTGTGCGATGAGAAGAATTTATGAAGTCAGTGTGTGAGGTGATTTGTTGTGATATATGTGGTATGCAGTGTTTTTTTCCTCGTTTTTCTTAAATAAATAATAGTATATATCATTTGTGGTTCTAAGTCCTTTTTTCTTCAGTGTGAAAGTGATTAAGTGCGCATCAGCATGTT
The DNA here is from genome assembly GCA_022664845.1 of Lepisma saccharinum. Classification (NCBI taxonomy): domain Eukaryota; kingdom Metazoa; phylum Arthropoda; class Insecta; order Zygentoma; family Lepismatidae; genus Lepisma; species Lepisma saccharinum. The sequence continues at coordinate 85,999 of JAGDQP010002730.1, read as the reverse complement.
AGTGATTTGTGGTTTTAGTGGAAGAATGTGTGAAGTGGTGATGTCCGCTTAATTTGGCAGGCATCGGGGGTCGGTTTTACTATCAGGTAATGCATGGTTAATATCTAAAAATTCCTCTCTCTCTCTCAGAAAACCAAGTCTGTTTCACCTACATTTAGATAGTGAAATTTCAGCACGTAAACTTTTGGCTAGTATGCGTTGATGATTTTTCCTTGCAATATGGTTGATGCTACCTTTCAAATACACGTTCTTTTTTCCCTGAGCATTTTGTTTGCTTCTTTCGGAACTGGTATGTTTTAAATTGCACGAAAGATCTATAGTATGTCCATCTTAGTAAACGTAAGATTTTAACGATTCGCAATGTTTTATTCCGATTACTGACAAAGTTCAAAACTCCTCCGTTATTTTCGCAAACCATAAGCCAGTTTGCATATATAAATTCATTCTGTATAGCTACACCTAACCCAACTATAATATGTCTCAACTGTGTTATCAAATTGGAGGTTAGGTTGTATTAAGTACAAAGATGAAAAATACATACAAAATGTCTGAAAACTATTTTGAAATATTCAAGTAAATTGCTGCCCAGTAGCTATATCTGTAAATTACACTTTTCGTAGAAAAAAAATGTTATGCTTCGATGATTGTGGAAATTTTGTTTAACTGGGCTTAAGTGTAGAATGTCTACCACATTTCAAAAGTAAAAGTAACCTAATCTTTTGGAAAAGAAGTGTGTGAATTCTTATCTCTGCTCTTAGGCAGAGCATTTCTGTAAACAATTAATTTACCCTTGGATATGTGAAAATAACAGCATCTTAAAAACACGTTGTGATGTGCTAAAAGATTTTCTTCAGAAACTTTTTTCTCTCCAAAGAAATTCAGCAATCAATCTTTTTGCATTGCGTTTGTCATTTTTAAGTAGAAATAAATTACATTTTTACCAGATGTTTATTGTATCAAGGTTTTATTAAGAAGTAGGTAGCTTACCGTCACTGTGGTATTAGAGTAAGGTTCGCCACCTTTCTCCATTTCAGTCCGCGAAGTGTTATTTCATGTGTATATGAGAAAGTAACTGCAGATGAAGTAAAGTTCTATTTTGATTCAGTGCTTCTGCAAACATTAGGGAATAGTCAAATCAGTTGTGCTTATCTGAATTTCATGGTAAATGTTAACTAGTGTGCGGCTTAGTTGTGTCTTGTACATTTTAGGGGCCTAGTTGCGTTAGGTCACTAAAATAGCATTTAGTGTTGGGCTTTCGTGCGAGATGTTCTCGCCTGCGTCTTCCCCCTCTTTTGAGGGCCTTTTCCTCGTCTTGTGTTTTTTTGCCAACTTTCTGCTTTCTAGCACTTCTTTTCGGGCTTCTTCCATGCATGCTTCGTGGTGCTAGACTAGTGTGTGTGCTGTCTTCGATGGTCCTAGGCTGAAGCAGGGTAGGTATTGATGGGTAGGTACCCGCCCTGTCTTCAGGTTCGATAGCGTTTTTTTTTTGTTTTGTGCGCTCTCATGTGACCTAATGTACGCTTGTCTCCCAGGCAGGTTTGATCAAGTTAGGTGAAGTTTTGGGTAAACCCCCTTTTCTGCAACAGGGTGCCACGGACCTCCTTATTTGCATTATGTCTACCTGCCTTTGAGGAGAAAGTTCCCGGTTACATTACTTCATCATTCCCGGAATCATTGTTGCCAATTTAGTAACTTTGTCGCTAAAACTAATTTTTTGAATGCCGATTTAGTCACCAAAGATTCTCACTTTTCTATAGTATGCGTAGAGATTTAGCTACCTTCTAAGCTTGCTCTATATAGTGATAAACACGCCTAATTCTAACATTGATAAGAAAGGGTTTTAGCTAGTTTTAGATTGATGTTTACCTACTTTCAAGTTATTATTTTTGGCAACACGGAATTACTTACTTTTACTTTTCGTTCTTGAGATAAAAAAAATCAATCTGCAAGAACTAGTGTCACCCAAAAAGGCGAAGGTTTTAGCAGCCTATACATGCGCCTAAACGGCTGGAGCTACAAACACCAAATTTGGTATGACGGTACATCATCACTAGTAGGTTACGAAAATATTGCAAAATGTCTCCAAAGACGCCAATTTGAATCCAAAATTCATTTCCAACATCGTTTGAGCTAGGGATACGAGATTTGGCAAAAATGTGTTATCAAGAGTAGTTTAGGAAAATATTACATTTTGAAAATGTCGCCATCTTGGCTTCACAATGGCTGCCCCAAAACCATTTTCCACACCTTTCGAACTAGAGAAAGGAAATTTGTTATGAAGGTGTATTATCAAGAATAGTTTAGAAAAATTATACAACATTTGGAAAAGAGTTGCCATCTTGGATTCAAAGTGGCCGCCCTCAAAAAACTTTTTCCTCACCGTTCGAGCTAGAGAAATGAAATGTATCATCACGAGTAGATCACGATAATATAAGAAAATGTTAAAAAAAATGTCGCCATCTTTAATCCAAAATGGTCGCCCAAAAACAATTTTTCAAACCACTGCTGCTAAAGAAACGACATTTAGTACGTAGGTGTACCATCACGAGTGTGTTACTATAAATGGGGCAAATTTACCCTATGGGGGCGCACTCCCCGCGAGATATGAGGGCAGATCCGCACCATGAGTGCACAGTTCCCATTCTTTCCTCCGATGTGTCGTTCAGCTTCCAGTACTATGGCACAGCTTACTACGAGTTAGCCCATTCACTTTCAATCGAAAAGAACGTCTTTTTCTCGGTGACGTGCTATAACTGGTCTCTTTTATGTTCTTGACGATTTAAGGCTTAAGACAAAATTTCACTGAATATCGAACAAAGACTGTCTAAAGACTGAGTCATCGTCACTTAAGTTTAAATGTGTAAGGACTTATCTTAAATTTTGTATTTCGCTTTCACTAGATGTTATACATAGATGAGCCGTTGTTGCTTATATAATGCATAAATGTCTCAACAACAAAATTATTTTTTAGATGATAAATCCAGCTTAGTTCTGACATTGAATTAATTGGAACTGAGTTGGGACCACACAGCCGCACTTGTAAGTGGAAGAAACTATTTTGTCCCCCGAGAAATTAATGTATTCATTTGCTGAATATTAAGGTGCTTATTTGTTACAAAAAATTATCAAGAAAAACAAAGATCTCTGACAAGGCTGAATTCTTTAATAACAAAAATAACTTCAAATATAACGGCTTCGGAAGCATACCACTTCCTCCTTCTTCAGACTACACAATACAACTGAATATAGAAAAATTAATTAATCGATAAAGAAAGGAGATCGTCTTTTCTTTCCACCAATTAGGAGTCACTACTAATTAAAAGTTCACTTTCCTTCCCCTAGCGCTGGCTTCCCCGGGCGAGCGTACATGCCTTTCACCTGTCAAATTTGATGAGCTACCAGAACCAAAACAGCCCTTAACTGATAATTGCTGGAAACACCTTCTTAAAAATATTTTTTCAAGGAAACAAGTCCCTCGCTACACCGGCGTAAACAAAAGAGCTTAACAATTCAATAAATATATTGATAAAGTCAGTTAGTCTGTTTTCTTGTCAGCGTAGTTGTCTGTTTTCGATTTTATTTCATTAGTAAACTACGTTCCTTTGAATTTCAGGTAAAAAATGTATGTTGCGATTTTGTAGGATAGGTAATGAAGTAGCTATTAATGAAATATGAAAAGTCGTTATACCCCTTATCGACAAAACTCAGTTTTTTATTTATGTTGACTAGTAAACTATCCTTATTTCGGAGGTAAAAAAAACTTCTGCGAAATCACCAAAAATCATAAATTTTAAATTTGCTTCCGATTCATTGAGTGCTCCGATCGTACGAGTAAACGAAAGCATGAACATGTATGTATGTAGAAACCATCGAGCTCTACGTAAACTATACTGGAGTAACTACTTAGTGTTGAAAGATAGACGCCAGAGCAAATATTTAAACTCATTTGTCCACTTCCAGTCTGATCCAATGTGGACCAAATTTTCAGTTCTAACTCAGTTTTATACGCTTGATATCGCTGTGTGGCCCGTTTTTTGATTCAAGTCTTAATTCCTGAGTTATTCATGTAAGAGTATACCGCACTCTGCATACAATAGAAAATACTGCAAATAATATTTACGTTTTTTTTTGCAAGAATTAAGACATAAATAAAAAAACGGGCCACACAGCGATATCAAGCGTGGTAAACTGATTTGGAATCGAAAATTTGGTCCATATTGGTTTAGACTGGAAGTGGACAAACGAGATTAAGTTTCCTCTCCGCTCCCTAGCTTCACATATTCATGAAATTTTCAATGGCTGCAGTCAGTCCAGTATCGTATTAATGGAGGTCGATGGTAGAAACCATAAGATGCCAAAATCCTTGGGAAAAGCGAATTATTATTATTATTTTATTGTTCTGACAAAACTTTCTTTTCTAGTATAATCGCTAGAATTAAAAAAAAATACTGTTAATTTTAGGCTTAATAGTAAAATGTTTGGTTAGAGTAGTTTAGTCTTTGACACAAGTAATTAGGTTATATGTGGTTGGGATCATCAACGTACTAACATGCAAACACCCAAACTTGCATGGAAATAATACGGGAATCGCAATCATGTTCAGATCAAATACCAACTAAATATTCGTTGTATTTAGAATCAGCCTTACTACGTAACCGTGTCCGCTGTTCGATACGGAATTAAACACATCTCTGGATTTACGATTTCGTAACAAATTGGAACATTATACATTTAAATTAAAATACCCTGTATATCTATATGTGCTCTAAAATATATCCTTAAATATTTAATTGTATAATAATTGTTTAATCTAACTCTTTTAATCAAATTGACATGAGCCAGCCGGAAACTTTAGGGGGCTAGTCGATATATCAAACATATTCTTTTGCTGTACGAAAATAATAAATAAAATGCGCGATTGCATAACAAACAGGAGTAAATTTCATACCCATATTTCAGCGAACTTGCTACACTTTTTCCAGCAAATGAGACTGCCATGGCCTGGTTAGATGCCAGTGGCTACGTTTATAATCTGTACTCATACGGAAAGTCCTCGTATTCGCGCTTATATTTATCCACATTTACTCCATCCACATTTGTGCCATTTCTTGTGCATCCATTGCATAATTCTGGAATATGCAGTTTTGGATAGAGCAGGTCTCAAGTCTTTGAGGGTGCCATTATGTATATTAATTTGTGTATAAATATGTTCTCGTTGTCTTTTCTTAGTGGTATTGGAATTATCAAGCTTTACATTTCATTTTCCAACACTTTCGGAACCCTATAGCGCCGAAACTATGAGCATTTGTGCACTCTCGATGGTCTATACTACATATATTATACTTGATTTAACCCAGGTCCGTCATCAATCAAAATCTTTTGAAGGGCCACCGGACCTGATAGTTGAGGGATCAGTTGCTTGATCTAATGAAGCATATGAACCAAAATATTACGTAAAATTATCACAGTATTATTCAAAACTGATCTACAAGCATGGCATTATTATTTCCAGAAATTTAAGATAGCTAAAGTTAGCAATCTATCTATTTCTCTGTTTAATTCGAGATGACCAGACTAGTGTCGCTTTTTATACTAGACTATAGTTTCGGTTGATACTAACCAACATACGATTTGACTCAATCTACTTCATATAGTCTGATCATTAGGGAATCGAAGCCCGTATCCATGCAATTCAATCAGCATTTCCTTTCACTTGTGCGTGGGAAGATTCTTATTGAACTGAATTCTTTAAAAGGCCTTTATCTTAATTAATAGTTGGACAATTGCTTCTACAAATGGAGTACTCGTATAATATAAAAATAAATAGAATGCTGTTCATACACACGCACGTAGTTTGAATATTAAAGAAAAAGCCGTAGGATCATTCAACTTACTGTGTTTGCTATTAATATGACATTAGCACGTGCTGTTGGAATGTAAGAACTAGAACAGTATGTCAGCAAGTCATGCGATATTGATTCATCCCCTCCAGTTCGTTGTAGAATATAGTTCTCGTGCACTTATATCGAACGAAGTGAATTTGGAACATATATTTCTACAAACGTTTGCCTACAGACAGAATTAAAGCCTTTTTTCCTTCTCCCGTAATCTCTTTTATTGAAATTTAACAAGTACACTGTAATACTACTACTACTAATAATAATACACATATTTTACGATTCCTGAACATGTCTTTTCAAAAAGTCTCTTAGTTCCTTTATTAATATGTGTAAGTAATGTGTACAGAAGTATTCACGTTTTTCTGAAGATGAAATCGAAACACTTCTCGCACACTAAGTTTCACAGGAAACACGTTTTGTACATATTTTGTCCGAAACATATATTCATAAACTCTGACACACTCATTATTTGACAGAACTTCTTCAATATATAGCGAAAAAAGTGACGATTCATAATTCAGTTGGTTAGAACAATAACTTCTATAGCAGAGTAAACTTGTTATAAACTTATTGGAAGTTTAGTATGCCAACTTGTCATGGCAAGTTAAAAGCTTGAATCATACTAACTAGTTGACAGCTTGCCATATCAAGGTTAATGTAAGCGTGAAACAGACCTGCCATGATCCTATAGCGACCAAACAAACCAACATAGCTCTCTATGTTCACCTTGAACCAAACTTGCAATATCAAGTCAACTAAGTAGAGTCAATTTCAAATTCGAATAAACCTTTTTACATCAATCGTAAATACACAAGCGAAAATCAACTGAAAATCAGGCTTGTCATAAGCTTGGATGCTATTTGGTTATGCTGTCACCGAAATGATACATGTTCTATCCCTGTTACCGCCAATCTCTTAATTATTGATACACAGTAATTTGAGTGAAATTGTTCACACACATGCACATACACATACAAATGTTCGAAAGTGATTAAAAAAAGAAAGTAAAAGATATGATCTAAGATTAACTTATTTGATAGACTTTTAAAAATGTAAAGGAAGTGAAGTGGTTGAGCTGTCGTTGGAAGTATCTTAACTTCACTTTCTCAGAGTCATCGGAAAATCGACTTGATTGCTGCAGTGGGTTCGTAATGCCAACACAACTTAAAAAATCAAATTGCTTCCCCTCCGCTAGAGCTATCCACCAAAATGGGATCAAACAGTAATTGACACAATAAACAAATACTGTGACTATCCCGGTCCCTAAGCACCCTATGCAGTTGTCAGTGTTTCCAACCCTTGATCATGAACCACAAGGATAGACACGTGGTTGAAGTGTCGTTTGAAAGGTATGGTTATACTAGTTCAAAGCCGGCAGAACCATTTACATCAGGCGCTATAATTGTCATTGTTGCGAACGATTTAAAATAATATTAATTTGTTCAATTTACTTCCATATCGTTAAAGGTATCCTTACCAAATTTGGCGTAACCAATATTCAACACAATAGAAAAATATCGTAGGTGTTCCCATTCCTTTACACACAACACACAATGTTGAATTAACGTTTTATAAACGTTGAATTCTGACAACGTTGTATTTGATGACGTTGTATTATACGTTTTATCAACGTAATTTAGTAAACGTTTAAATAATGACCAGTATTAAACGTTTATTAATGTTGAATTTAAATTGTGCTCTTAAACCTTCTAAAATGGTGGAAATTTCACTAGGTGTTATATAATATAATTTTTTCTTGATGGAAATGCAGTTCTATTTGACATTCATACAATACCTACGCTAACCTTTTGACTTTTGTTCTCACAAGTCTTAACGGAAGGCGCTTCTTCTTTGTTTGCCTGCTGACTTAACTCCAACGGTGTGGAGGAGCCGAAAGGCGGTTTAGTTTGAGGAAGAATGAAAGAAAATATACTAGAAAAGGGGAATGACATCATGTGAATATAATCTGATTTTCCTATGTTTTGTCAGTTATAAGTGTTTAAGTTTTCGCCAATCCGAGGGAATCAGTAGTAAACACGATCAAGTGATTAAGGAGTTGTACTTTCAATACGCTATATTTCAGTAGCAAAACGTACTTATACACGATGTAGGCCCATAACGTGCAAGATGTTGCATGCATTCTAATATCTGTCACATGAAGAAGATACCTGGAAATCAGTCGCGAAGAGTGTAGAGAACTGGTCCATTCTATGGTGTTAGGTTACAGATAATACAGAAGCAGCTTATTGGTTATGTAAATAATGCTATTAAATTTCCCTTGTACACCAGAAAAAAAACTTGCTTTTGTACACGTTGGTGAAAGTGTAAAAGGTATAATCGAAAAGGAGTACCGAGATCAACTACCATAAGCAACCATAGCCCTGTTGGTAGAGTATTATTGAACATTTGGAAGGTTCTCCTGGGTTCACTCCGAGCATCCTGCCCTCCTATTACCTGGACGGTATCTTTAAAGTAGGTCCTAGCCTTCTTCGATCCCACGTCCTTTTACCTATGCTATCCTGTCTGTGACAAATATGCCTAAAACCCATCAATAAAATTTAAATTTAAAAAGGAGGGCGGGCAGAAAGAAAAAGTCAAATAGCAACTCATTTACGTTGCCAGGTATTGTTTTTCTTCAGTGTGGTTATGTATAAATTCATATTAGGGTGACGGTACCAGTTTACGTCCACTAGAGTTTTGAAAGTAAATAAATAAGGCTTCTGATGAGCGGATCGTGCAACTCATGTTTCTACTCAATCATTTCGATGTTCAGAAGCAGACTGCATTCTCATTGACTGTTTCAAATTATGTGAGACTCAGTTATTCAGTGTTGAAGACATACATTCAATATCTATTGTCTACATCGTTAGTAGGTAGAGAAAGCGCAGTTATGTATCGATGAAGCTCTTAAAACTGACATACAGGTGTTAGCCATAGATAGATGCACACACGTTGAAAGAGGGAACATTGGTAATCAGAGTAGAAAAAAATGTTTATTGAGTATTATGGCAGGCAGTTATTGAGTGGCGGGATTTCTGGTGCAAAAGTTTGGCGTGGAGCCAGTACCTGGCCATTATGGCTGCTAACTGGAACTAATGTTAATAATGTATGGCACCGGTTTCCGGCCACCGGAAGAACTATCGCAGAACGGGGTGAAGGTGACCAATATTCAGTTTTTAACCATCCTCTTAACTTTAATTATTTATTTATATGATGATGGTGATGTGTGTTGTGCCCTAAGGAATGTTCCTGTGAACGTGAACCGATGGCGGTTTGCCATTGCTTTCTATCGGATGAATATGTAATAAGGACGGGACTAACAGTTTACCGTGGGCTCTGAACTTTCTGTGTCTCCACCAGGAATCGAACCCGGGACCCATTGATTACAAGGTAGGGAGTCTTACCACTCATCCTCCCAAAAGGGTCTGGATTAGAGAATGGGTTCTTATTTTTAAAAAACGAGTTTTTCGCGACTGTCTAGGATTTTCTATCTTTTGGTTCGGATGAAGGAAACAGTCTTCTGTGTGAATCTTGTGCAGAGTTGAATTTGAAGTTTTTTTGGCCTTCAGGCATCTTGGGCTGAGGCGCAGATAGGGTTTGGAAGATAATGTTGGAAACTACTCGGCCAGGGCCAATTTTCTAGGTACCATCCCAGCATATGTCTGGCGTGACTGACGAAAAACCCTTGAAAACCCAATAGGTAAAATTGTTTCAACTTCTCCCACCGGGAATCAAACCCGGATTGTTGGATTGTCACGTCATGGGTCACGTTTGGAGAGAAGTAAAATTTAACTTTCAGGACAAATTTCGTACCTTTACTCCAAAATCCTTACTTACAACGAATATTTGAATCTGTGCAGATGAACAGAATAATGTAAGTTTCCCAGACCGAAACCTAGTACTTCAATGTTCAGTACGATATGCTTTAATTTAAATTACAATTTTAAGGTTGATTCAGATTAAAATCCTATAATCAAAGGATTTTCCTGGAATCAACCCTAAAAATACTAGGCTTCGGTCTGGGAAACTTATATTATTCTGTTCATCTTCACAGATTCAAGTATTCGTTGTAAGTAGGGACTTTTGGGAAAGTTACGAAATATGTCCTGAAGGTTGAATTTTGCTTCTATCTAAACGTTGTATAAACGTTGATTAAACGTTGAATAGACGTTTATTCAACGTTTTGTAGCATTGAATCAACGTCAGTGCCGAAATAAAGTTGCAGAAAAGGTTTAAATCACAGTCTTTAAAACGTTTATTAAACGTCACATTCAACGTTGAATCAACATTTCTTAGAATACTAATTCGATAGTTGTATAAACGTGGAATCAACGTAAATTCAATCAAAATTCAACGTTTATTAAACATTTAAGAAAAAGTTGAATAAACGTTTATTTAACGTGATTGTGCTGTGTGGGTTGCAACCGAGTTGCCAGTGTTTCAAACCCATTGTATATATCCCGCTTGAGAAACACATTTTTGTTCCCAGGTGAAGAGAAATGCCTCTTATCATAAAAATATCCATCATAACGCGATCTGCAGCCTGGCACAAAACATATCACATGCACGTATCTAGAAGTTGGTTTTGAGAGGAGTTCATGGGCTTCCGGGGAGCATAAGGTGAGTCTGGATATGGCAGTTATATTAAATTTATATAGTTACCCCTAAAATTATACTAATTATGAATGAAATCAGAGTTTCAGGGGAGGGCATAGACCCACCACCTAAATACATCTCTTTCGGAATTGTTAGAGAAACCATAGGAATGCGACAAACCCGTGAATACAAATAAAGCACAGAATTCAACACTTAAAAAGAAAATCGAACTGCACAAAAATGTTAAAAAAATACGCAACACTGTACCGATAGAAAGTAACGTGTATCAATATGTTTGAAATGCAATGTTAGCCGCTTTTGCATCTGCAGAAATACGAATTATGCAAGACACATATTACCAAAAATAATAATAATAAGTGAACCTTGCTATACTGTGCATAGTATACAAAAATTCCGGTCCTCTGGCCTACTCGTCAGATGGCATCACAAGGCTAAGTGCACTTGATACCACCCAGAGGGGTCCATTCCGGACAACAGTGAACAGTTTTGAATTCCCATATTCCTTTGCGGATGACGTAAGTGGTAGGAATTTGCCGGGAATCAAAGATCCATGTACGACTCAGCGAGCCCCAGATGGTGAAATCTTAGCGACGGTAGCTCTCCTGGTGTCAGGGGGACGCAACACGAAACAAAATCGATATTCAGTATTTCGCTTCGACAGTAAATGCACAAGCAGTCAATCAGTCGTTGCCTGGAGAGTAGCGTGACAGGTTTGGTTCTAAATTGTTAGTAGAATGCGATAAATATTTTGAATTTCACAGTTATATGAGAGCCAGACTTCAAACGTTACCATCTATCATGGCCTAGTGAAGTCTAAAATATTTTAGGGCTAATTTTCAAACACGCTTGCGATTTGGATGAATAGTCAATTGAAACACGTGTTTTATTGCGTGTTCTAAGTAGTACGTAATAAAACAAGTGCTTCAATTGGCTACTCACTCTAATCGCAGGTAAAGCGTGCATGTAAATCAGCCCTTACTCCTTATGTTTTACGACTATAATTAGAACAAAGTGCAACAGCACAACTCGTGTTGCTCTTGCTCATGTTTTAAAGAAAAATGTAGGACATCCTTGCAGAAGTAAGCGAACACCTTTCCTCGAAATCTTTTAACTGACGTCATCAACGCAATGGAATATGAAAAATGAATTTTGTTCACTGTGACTGCTAATTTGCCCTGTCGCAAGAGGCACTGTAATAGCATGACGTACCCTGATGGTTGCAGTTGTCGCTAGCTACCTGGCGATTTCCAATCTTACTATAACACTGATTTCTCCAAAGGGAAACTCTTTGATTTACTTCCAGTTTTCGTCATACACCATCCAAACAATCAGGGCGGAATGGTTTATCTGTATACATATACATTGGATACCACCGAGAAATGCTATGGGCGGGAAATTATTAATTTTCGTTGGCTAAAATGTCAATGAAGTTTTCGACCATAATAGTCCTTTCATAAAAAATATTCAGTAAATTTAATATTGTTCAAGTTCTATATTGGCTTGTAGTCTTTTTTATTCTTTAGAAATAGATTGCTCTTTATCCTATCTTTGCTTTCTAAACTTATGTTATCTTGATTTTATATCCATTTTCGTCTGTACGAGGTGAAAGAGTTGTTGGTACTTACAAGTCCTTCTTCTTCTTCTTCTTCATAGAAAAAGAATGACGGTTAGTTGGCTAGAAACAAGGACGATCTAAAAGAGAACTTTCTTGTAGCTATCTCATGCAGAGAGAAAGAATGAAGCCACAAAACAATTAAGCATCGATCAATTCGACGTACCTGATTGGTTAGCGAACAACTAGAGAGCTTGTTGCCATCTCTGTTGGCCGAAAATCAGCAATGCTTTTGATTTGTGTAAGCGCATTTCATTTCATGAATGTTTGCGATTTTGGTGAATAGCCAATTGAAATACGTGTTACACGTAATTTCAATAGGCAATCTAATCGTAAGCAAACCAAGCAACGCAAGCTTTTATGAAAATCAGCCCTAAGTGGGCTAACTGGACGAGACTATGCTGTGACGTTTGGTTTAAGGTTCTTGGCAAAATCGCACATCCTGTATTAGAATATCATTGGTTAGAAACTGAAGGCAACTGTCGCTACTATCGAGGTAGACGTGAGAACTTTTAGCATTCACTTATTATTATTTTCTTTGGCATTACGGCAGGGCCGTCACTTAAGGGGGGCAGGGAGGGGCAGTTACCCCCCTGGAATTTTGCTGAATCATTTCATTTTAAAATTCGCACATTAAAAACAACGTTATGTGCGATCAAATAGATTCGATTTACTTATATGCCATTAAGTAGTTAAAACTAGTTTCATTTCTAACAACTATTCGCTTGAAAAAATACTCGCACTCTGTTTTCCGTGTTTTAGTGCAAGTCAATAATAGATACAGTGGAAGCGAATCCTCCTCAGTTTATTTCTGTTTCATTTCAAATTCGTCCTCGAAGGTTACATAATTGTAGCAACTAGTTTGCAGAAAAGAAGACAATCATAATCTGTTTTGCTGATTAACTATTTTCATTTTATTAAAGAATTTTCATTTGTCGCCCTGCATCTACATTCTTTCTAGTTTGTACACCTGTATTTGTGTTTAGTTTATCTCTGAAAGCTACTTCAAACGAGTGCATTCACACATT
>JAGDQP010002730.1:53327-72442 GCA_022664845.1 Lepisma saccharinum | reverse complement strand
GGTTGGAGAACAACACTAGGGTGATATATGTTGTTCTCGATATGTGTCATGTTTGTGTTATATTGTTTGCCAGGGTAAATCTTGAATTATAAAATCGTGTCTTTTTCTAACTACCAGAGAATAAATTCGACTTTATTTTGAAGGAGAGAGGAATTTTGGCTTAAATACAGCTTACGTCCTTCCTACTACCACAACCAATTCAGTTTGAAGCTAAACAGGAACAATAAACGAATATACAAATAAGCTGGACGGACTTTAGATTCTCCCTGGGTGAGCTGGTGAGTGACCGATCACTCTTCTTGGAACAACAATTTTGAATTCGCTTTTGAACAGATCAAATCATTAAGCCCAATTAACTACATAAAGTAATAAATTGTATACAGTACTGTAGTTCTTTCTCTCCGTCTCTTCTCACATATGTGGGATTGACTTTGCTGATGAGTCTCCTCCACAAAGCCCTGTCCCGAACTTCATTTCCTGACAGACCTTTCTCCCAGAGATCGTTCTTAACCCTATCAATCCTCCTCGGCCTCCCACTACCTCTCTTGCCCCCCCCCACTTCCATTGCCATCACACTTCTGACTACATAGTCATTTGTTCTCCTAATTGCATGTACATCTGCAATCTTCTTTATTGTATGTTACAAATCTGTACAATCTTGGTTGTTCCTCTTGTTCTCACATTTCTAACTCTGTCTCTTCTTGTTACCCCACACATCCAGCGTAGCATTCTTATTTCAGTGATTCTCTTTTCTTGTGTTTTAATTATTATACATGTGGCGTCTCTTTAGTACCGGTATACGTCAGGCGTTCCATTTAGAACAAAAAATGGAGCAGGTCACAGGTGATGTCTGTTAAAGGTGATGTGCATCGCGTTTAATAAGAAAATCTAACCTGGCTTCTAATCCGTCTTCGTTCGGTATCGCTCACTCGACATAGTGTATGTGATTTTTGTAGCAAATCACCCGTGGTGATACGGAAATAAACATGTCACTATGGTGTAATATTATAATGATTCCGATTCATGAACCTGTGACTTATTTCATTCAGAAAAATCACGCCCGACGTAAGCTAAAGTAATACCGGACATGGTTTTGGTCCGTACATCATTGCTGATCTAACCACTGTTTTATAAATCATTCCTTTATTCTTCGCCGTGATTCTGCGGTCGCAGAGAATGACACATGCTTACTTGCAATTTCGCCATCCCTCTTGCATTTTGTGTGTTATTTCCGATTCGAAATCACCATTCCCAGTAACAGATGAGCCTAAATATTAAAAACTTTTCACTTTATTCAATCGTTCTTCTTGCAACATCACTTCTTTATTTCCTTCTCCGTTAAACTCAAGATAATTGTTTTCTTTCTACTAATCTTTAGGCCTCGATCTTCCAAAGACTTCCTCCAACTCTCTACTTTCCTCTTAAGTTCTGCCCTATTAGTATTGCATAGTACAATACCATCGGCAAACATCACACAACAGAGGGCTTCATCTCTAACATCCTGAGTTATAACGTCTATGACTACGTTGAAGAGGTACGGACTTAAGGCTGAATTCTGGTGAAATTCAACCATAACAGGAATTTGGTGTGTCAATCCCACACTACTTCTTACCTGAGTTCTAGCTTTGTATACATATCTTGCATTATCCGTAGATATTTCTCTAGCACTCCTTTCTCCCTCAAACATCTCCATACTCCCTGACGTGGTACTCTGTAGTAGGCCTTCTCCAAATAAATAAACGTCATATGCAATCCTTTTTGCTTTTCCATAGTTTGTCTTAATATAAAAATCCACTGTATTTTTTTGCTGGCATAAGTCCAAATTGTTCTTCTGCTATTGACATTTCTTCTCGTAATCTTCCTTCTACAATTTTCTTCCAAATCCTCATCGTATGTGACATTAGTTTGGTTCTTCTACAGTTTCCACAATCCTGTATATCTCACTTCTCTTTAAAAATGGTTATCAGATCCGATACAATATCTCTACCATCTGGTTCGAAACTCTTCCACGCTTCTACTGGTATACAATCAGGATCTACAGCTTTTCCGGTCTCCATTTTCTTTAATGTTTTCTCTACATCTTCCCTTCTTATTCTTGGTGTTGGTCCAACATTTCTAGTTCCATCGCTGAGAAATTTCCTCGGATTTTCTTTATTTAGGAGCGTTTCGAAATATTCGGCCCATCTCTTTTTGATCCTGTCTTAATCGGCAAGCACTAATCCTTGGTCATCCTTAATTTGCCTAATATGGGTAATATCCTTTCGTTGTCTTGCGTGCATTACAAGGTATACATCAATAAATATAAAGTGCAAAAACATGAGAACAAATCTAATAAATAAGGGCTTGAGCTTCTGCCTCAGTCTTTTTGCGCCAGGAAGAGGTAGAATATTAAATTTTTTGCCTTTCGCTTCGCCTTTTTATCATGTTTCTCACTTTTGATATCATGGAGTAAATTTTGATTTCACTTTCATTGTTGCTATTTCTTCTACAATTAGATGATGTAGAACCAGAGTGAACCAACTCCACTTTCAACCAAATTTCAGATATTGGTATTTTCTGATTCTAGAGGTGGCACACTGTTCGTACTGATATAATGAAAGAAGTTGTACTCGTAAAGTGGTGTACTCTCGTGGTAATAAAATGGAAGCTTAAAGTAAAACTCATTTCTGTTCCGCCAGATTGAACCAAGTACAAGGTGTCATGGCGTTTAGTTCTAAAACGTGTAAGCGTAGGAAGGGAAACAATATAGCATATATAAGTGAAGTAAGTGAAACAGAAGTGGATCAGAGTACTTACCACAGATTGAAAATACAAGTGCGTACAGATGAACTTTTATTTATTTAGTTCTGTAAGAGATTAAAACCAAAGTATGTTGAAGTTCACGAGTTCTTCTTGTTTCGTCTCATGACAAAGTGAACCAAGTGAACAGTTAGGCACAAAATAGTCAAACAGGAATCACCATACACAAATGTGTGATAATATGTAGCGTCTGAACGACATGTTAATTGTTATTTACTGTTACTCCTAATAGAGAAATGTTTAGTTATCTCATAAGAGAAAATTGGAGATAGTTCACTTTGGTTCAAACGAAACAGTAGTTGTGCTAATTGAATCTGTCTTCGATTATAAGCCTTAATGTTTACAGGTTAGTTGTCTTTTAAGAGATCATAGTACGGCCAGTACCCTAACATAAGAGAAGTCAGTGAGACTCACAGCCACGGGTCCTGGACCTGGAGTGACAGCTAAGGAGGTTTGAATAGCAACTTTAAAGTTGCTTGTATGTGAATGTATATGTCCCAAGAGCATTCGACATAATTCAGCACAAATTAATGGAAAGTTGGCATAGTTTCCTGCCGAACGACAGTGACTTCGCTGATATTGACAGGCATTTAAGGTACAACCACAAGCATTCCACCCGGAACATTACAATGAAGTAGTTTTACAATGGCGAAAATGAAACGAAGTTGAAAATGTACAAATGCAACACGATGACTACATGTCACACGATGACGATACGATGTAACTTCAAAAATCTTGAATATTGTCTTGTTAACAGAAAAAGTTATTGTGGCGGTAACAAGGATCCGTGGGTAAAATTTAAGGACATCCGTTTTGAGAGAGTAATACCAGAAATATTTTTATACAAAACCTCTTATAATGATACGGACTATTATGAGGTGAATCTCAACCGAAACATTAACGCTCGTCCATCATTACTCTTCCATTACTTTATTCGTTGCCAGGGCATCCTATCAGTGAAGCTAAGAAAAATGATTTTTTTAGCCTCTTTTATTTTGTTCTTCAAGTGTATCACAGTTTCTATCATTTTCTGTCAACAGACGATAACAACGAAAATACAATCTGAAACAAAGTGACAGTGAGTTAGGTTATGTACCATGTTCTGCAAGGACGTGCTTATGATAGATGCTACTATTGTTGTCTTTTTTTCATTAGCATATTACAAGACATTAGTTTAGCTCCATTAATTTAGTTGCGTGCTATGTATTTATGTCTTTTTCATTAACATGTTACTTAGAACCTTATTATTACAGTACTAGTTTTCACATCCTTTGTAGTTCCTGCCAGAATCTCACAAATAAATACATTTGAATTTTATTCATTATCTTTAGACATTTTTATACCGGCCACTAAGAAACACAGTTCTCACTATCATACACGGTTTGAGTATAGCTTGCACCTATCAGTTCAGTTGGAGTTTCTCTTAACATTACTTAAGCGTAAGTTTAGTTAGTATCTATAACATAACATAACCTAATTTTACAAAACCTGAAGTCAGTGATGTATAAACAAAGAAGCTATTCTAAATAATACCCGTTCAATGTGGTCAATTTGGATCGTTCCAATTATTGTAAGGTGCAAGCATATGCAGTCAGTCCATTCACGCAACTATAGTTTTGTGTTGAATGTAGTTCTTACGTATGTCTAGGCAAAATACTGTACGTAATGTAATGTTAAGGATGGACTTTACATACTCCACCGACTAACGAACGACGCATATCACTCAGCAAATGACGATTTAATAAATTTTAGTTTAGATAAACTAACAAAAACCTTCGCTGTTTTGGGCAATCTGGGAATATGGATTATAATTACGATTCACTTCTCTATTCTACTTTATTTTATTTTATTCGGGTTCTTCTTCACGAGGAATGGTTCCAGCCAAATGGGCCATTTCAACCAGTCAGTACAAGTTTAATAATATGGGAAAAGCAAATAAGTAAAAAGTGTACTAAATGTAGCATTTTCTCAACCGGAGCAAGTTTGTAGTCGGCAATAAGTGATGGTGGCAAAAAGGATAATCAAAATGTCAAAATCAAAGACTAAGAGTCTTCAGGTGATGCCCCGGATTGCTCAACCCATGTTATTGTGTAAGGGCTGTTTGAACTGGAGTAATTCTAAGGTTAACTAAATACTTATAAATCAGTTACTTTCAGCCGTTTCCATTTTCGCTTAAATATTAGGTTAGGTTAGATTAGGTGAGTTGATTATGTAATCTAGGAAGCTACATACACTCTGAAGTATTTACACGTGCTGAAGTTCGATGAATTATGAGAATTTTAATGCACGTCTACCTTCTTTCCGTTTATAATTATAGGTATTTCACTGTTACGACTCATTGCACTACATAACGCTGAATCGATTCTTTGACAAATGGTACAAGAGAATCGGATCACCGTTACTTGCAGAAAGGAGTCTGAATTGTGAAATACTTATAACACGAAAAGGAAAGAAGGTATCCCTACATTATAAGTTTAATGATTCTCTCTAATTGGGGAACATACTGTAAAAACAATTTACCCTAACCTAATATCAAGTAAACCTAAAGACGGCTGAATGTAACTCAATTAAGTTATCGTATGCGTAGCAAATGTAGCCTTAACCGAAAGTTTAAAAAATTGCAAATAACTAAAAGTAGATAATTTACTGTCTTTTGTAAAGAGTCAAATTAACTGTCTTTTGCTTACCAAATATTTTCGATTTGTATTTTATTGAAGTATTATATGTTGTACGGTACTTTTTATGAGAACGAACTCTAGATACCGTACTTTCCCGAATGGCATAATGACCTACCTTAACCCAACTTCCCCCATACCTAACATAAAGGCAAGAAAGTAAACTTGAGAGAACTATTTTACGTTTCTACCTGAACTATTATATGAACCTAACCTAAAATATGGGAAGTGACAGAATGCTGAGGGTGAGATATTGAGTCCAACCTATTTAGTGACGTAATATCTTTCTCGAGCATTTTGCCACATCTGCTACAACTTCGTTGTCAGCTATATCTTAATTACTATTTTTCTGCATCTAGGATCACGTATAAATTGTGAGTTTGTTTTAAATAGCTCCTACATTAATTAATGAATAAAACTTTTAGAGACAGTATCTGTTGAAATTGTTTTCATAATTTGATTGGGAACAGATCTTAACTAATATAAAATCTTCTATCAATAGAAAGCTTTTATTCGATGCTTCTACTACATAATCATTAAACGTTCAGAAATTTATTAAACTGATATGATTACATGAATTTGTGACAATTGTGTGGCATTTCAATAGAGAAACATTTACATATACAAGTTTTATTTCTAAGTATGTTGATACTTATGTGGCTTATTTAGCTTCACATTGCAACAGAAAATGCGTGAACAAATTACTAAAATTTATCCTATGGAATTTTGTATGGCCTTCTGATGGTGACGTCACTTTTGAGCCGTTAGGCCTTATTGTCTACGTGGCCTTGGTTAGATCCAAAATTGTCCCTCAATGCCAAAGGGAAGAGCGATATCCTTAAAAATAAGTATTCTTACATTCAGAATTATTGGATCGTTTTCATTTAGGCCTATTGGAAATAAAGTGGTTATATTCGTGTAAAAAAAAAGATAATTATATCTGTTTATTTAAAATTTAAATAGTCTTAAGCCCATAATGCGCGGTCGAATTTTGTTCATGACCTTTAGGAACCTAAGGCTCAAGCCGGGATAGGGAAGGAAAAAGGTTTCGGGAAGATGTTGTCCAGGGCCTATGTTGAAGGTGTCATTCCTGTACTTGCCTGGTGTGCCTGAGCAAAAACCATACGGAAAAACTTCAATCAGGATGGTCGACCGCTGGAATCGAACCCACGACCTCCCGAATGCTACGCCAAAGAGTTACGGTGGCTCAGTAAGTAATGTGCTGTTGAAAAGACTTGTTAGATTATTAAGAACAATGATGATGATGATGGGTGTTCTGCCCGAAGGCAAGTCTTGACCTGAATGTCCCAGGGATAGGTAAATCGATAGTGAATTGCCTTCCATCGCATGAAGATGGTATCCTAAGGATGGGTTCCAAACCACTTGTGTCCCCGTCAGGATTCGTACCGGGAACACCTTGATTACACTATTAGGAACAATAGAAACGTATATTTAACATAACAACAAAACTAGATAAGAAACATTTCTTATCGTCACCCTGGTGAATTCTATATACCTAAAGTCGGACACAATAATATACTTGTTTATGATATAAAGTTAAAACAGAATAACTGAAAAGCCAGGGGAAAAAAATGCTGTTTTTTAATAGTTTTAAGACAAAGACTTTTACCCTAAATTTAAAGACACTCTTCTTCATTCTCAGATAACATTTCCGACATCTTCTAAGCTAACCAGGGGAGCCAGATCTTCTTCTTTTTTTTCGGTGACCTATATAATGTTACTTTCGATAGCTGGTAGAACTTAAAGATCAAGTTAAAGCTGTCCAAATACTAGAGATAATTTGTACACACATTTTTAAAAACAACATACGTCTTGTTTCGATGATATTTGTGAAAATTGCCGATTACTAGTGTATGTTCGACGACCGGTGCCCTTACCCTATTTTCAATTTTATAATTTTCTTTCTAATTTTATGTAAGTAAACCGTTGGTTCTATATAATTACAATATCAACAATTTGTGTGTGTACCGTAAAACGTGGCGACTTGAGACAACGGGGTGACTTAAGACGTATGTACAATTTTAGAATTTACAGTTAGCCCACATCGATAACTGATACAGATTTCGCGGGTGATCGGCAGTTGTTGCATTGTGGTATGTACGATAAGTATTCTGAGTGAAGATTTTGCAAGTCATGTACGTGTATGTGGTTTCTAAAAGATATCATTGTTAAGATCGAATTCTGTAAATAATAATAATAATAATAAAAAATGTAGCCATGGGTTCTATAACTAGTTCCGTCGGAAAATAAATTCTAGGTGTATATGTTGCACATATATCGTATATAGAGCAAACGAAGAGTTAGTGTTTATATTGTCGTTTTTACATGATTGCAAGGCTGATTTCCAATTTAGGGAAAGAAAGGAGCTACTTCTTAATGACGTTGGACTGATTCTACTGTAGAGTTCCTGAAATTGGTTAGATTTGGTGAGAGCACAACAAAGCAACATAGAAGACGAATTGATGTTGTACTTGGGAACAGTTTTGGTGAATATTCAGAAAGTGCTAATGATCGAGAAGAAACAAAAACATGTTGGAAGGTGAATGTTCTAATTTAGATGAGGCTATACACCAGAGGTTTGTTCGGGTGGTCTGCTCGGTGTTGCACTCTCTGCACTTGAAGTGTAAGTTAGTACAGAACTATGTGAAGTATTTTACGTCACAGTGTCTATTCGTGCAATCCCGTGTAACTCTCGCTGGAACGGGCTGATGTTTATTTCATTCTGCTAGCAAGTATCGTTATCTGTAGTCCCTTCTCTCACACATACACAGAGAACGGAGCACGACTCTTAACTGTATGCACGGACCTGCACTCTCTGCCTAGTTAGGGCAGAAAGTGTTTGCCTTGGGTTACACTACTTGCACTGGTGCCTGCCATCCGAACAGTTGAAGTTTAACCTACGCTACCCATTCGAGCGAAAAGTGAGCACTAGTTCAAGCATGCAACCCGCTGGAACAAACTGCAAGATACCAGCAACAATGCAATTATGGAAGAAGTCACAAATGCAGACACAGTTGTTTTATCAAAGGATATCAGTACTCTCTTCAATCTGGAGAACTTGTATTTGTCAGTTTTGAATCACAGAAAGGACACCGCTTGCGATTTCTATCCAGAATTTCAATATCGAGAGAAATATTATGACCGCGAGTTTTGTGAAAGAAAGTCTAAAGTGGAAAGGAGTTTACATATATCCAACAATAGAAGACGTATCTTCCTTCCATGTGGAAAATATTGTGAACACGTTTAAGCTACCTACAGTTTTAAGACTCGCCGCTTTGTTTAATTTGTTCATGTTTACTTAAAATTATTTTTCTTGTGTGTAAGTTTAGTAACTTTAATTGACCAAATGTCATACTGTATGTTTACATTATTGAAGTTCTGTACTTTAAAATCATGTTTGTAATATTGGAAAAAATATTTAAAAGCCCAATTTCTGTCTCAACGAATCGCAATAACCACATCATTTGAGACTAACCAACTAATTATATGTATGTCTCAAGTCACCCTAGATAACGGGATGACTTGAGACAATGCGTTCCAATTTATAACCAATGTGTTCCTGACGAATAAAAGTTGTTAATACTATATATTCAATCATAAATGAGCATTTGCACAAATACATCAAATACCATTCGAAAACGAAATTCAAATTGTCTAAACCTGAGCAAACATTCAAAATCTATCTCAGTTCACCCCGTTTGAAGGTAATATTCATGTCACTTGCGATGTATTCCAATAGTTGGATAATATTTTTAAATATATCTCTATTTTTTTTAATCAGTGATGTGATGAAGTATCAACAACATCTTATTGTTTTATTTAACAAAAAATCTTTCAGAACAAAAATCATATTTATCAAGAACGTTTTATATAAGTGATTATTAAATTAAATTATACTTTATATTAATCAATTTAATTAGGAATTGTTTGTATCTTACGTGTTGAACTTAACTACTTTACATCTTGCAGTATATGTATTCCATTCACACATTACATGATCAACTAAACTAAGTCATATTGCTAACGATGACTGGACAGCCGCATCGCACGCCGAACATCTTTGCTTTCTTTCCCTCTTCAGCGTTAGAATCGCACATAAATAAATAAAATTGTATATCGTAGATTCAAGAAAGTATAGGCTATAACTTTTATATAGAAAAGTATAGCGCAAAAATCAAACTGTTAAAAAAAGAAAAAATTTCCCTCTTAAATTTATCAAAAACTATCAGGTTTAACGTAAACATTAAGATAACCAGTATTGTAGTCCATTTAACTACAAACAAAACAAATCCGATGATTAGTAACAGAGATAATGTCTGTGTCGTAAATATTGGCATTTTGAACTTTTGAGGGAGGCTGGGAGTGGAAGCTCCAGGGGGATTTTGGGAGACTTTTGTAAAAATATGTTAGAAGTCTATCAATGGGGTAAAATTCAGCTTTACCATAATTATTTCAGATTCAAAATCTTTAGTAACTGGGCTAATAAGGATTTTGATGGAATTTGTGGTAAGAGAAATACTACGCTTTATCTTAGCATAGAATAAATATTTCCGTGTCAAGCGGGCCTTAGGTAGAGTTGCTCTGGTACCGATGTTGCCTTAAAATTTAATAATAATAGAAGTAGAATAAAACCGTCTTTTCATGTACGCGCTCTGCGCGGGCTTTGCTTGCAATTTCTATGAGTAGCCATACTTAAGTATGTGTTTCAATTAGCTATTCAGCCAACTTGCAAGTAAAACACATCGACAGCGTGCGCATGAAAAGTCAGCCTAACGCAGAACAAAGTAATTAAATTAACACAGGTCTTTTTTTTTTGCTTGTAATGAGATTCTCAATCTTCAAGTTTTAGTTTTTGCGAAGAAAAAAAATATAAAAAATAGCAGCTTCAAATTTAGACATGTAGGCCAATATTACTTGCAAGAACCTCCGAGTCGCGTGATTCGTATACAACCCGCGTGCCATATGTTCTGTCAACCTAATCTAATGTAATCAAACTTGGTCCATGTAAGAGAATAAAAAAAGAGCTCTTGAGTTTAGTTAGTTATCATCTGTATGACAAAATACACTGCGCAAAACGTCACAAAGGCAGTGGAAAGTGTGACATTGCCAGTTGTTATAACGAACCAATTTTTATCGTTCATTACATGAAGTTGCAATTTAGGATCATCAATTGCTATGACTACATAGCTCTTAGTCGACAAACGCTACTCTATCTAGATTGAGTATAAACTAAGAGAGAGAGAGAGAGAGAGACAGAGATAAACATTGAGTTTATGAAAAAGAAGCAAGTTTAAGTTTCATAACGATATTGGTCTCTCAACTTTTAACTTCTTCACTAATTGCAGAATTAACTTCTGGTCAGAATGTAGAGTGCCAGTAATTGTGAAGAAAATAAATATGTAATGAAAGTATCTCGAATTCAAATGTTATAAGTTCGTAAGATATATTACCAAGTATTATTAATAATAACACGAGTAATAAGCAAGATTTGATTACCGGTACTTCAGCTTATGTGAAAAAACACTCATCAATATAAACACGTATCTACGTGTACATGAGAGCCAAGTTAATGATTTCACCAACCATCAATAAGAATTTTAAAGCTCTTAAATTATTCTTTAATTGATTAAATTCTTAACGAGGATTGGTGAAAACATTTGAAGAGGTTCTACGACAAGTGGTATGACTTTCGACATTTTATAGATAAATCTAGTTATTAAACACTCATTTAGGTACCACTTTTAATATCAACAATAGTACTTGAACCATTTTAAATAACTATTTAACTACGAAATTGTTTAACGGTTTCTGTTGGTTATCAAAATAGCAGGGATTCAGCCAGGATTTCCAGTCTGGGGGGAATAAGGCTTCATTTTGTGGATTTAGAAGGTTTGCAGGATTTCTATAGATGTTTAAGCGTAAAGTGGGAGGTAGTATTCGAGAGTTTGAGGGCGTATCACCATTGGGGGATCTGGCCGAATTCCTGCTCAGTGGCACAAAGTTAATTTAACTTTTAAATATCCTCAAATGGCCGCCTTTTCAAAGACGGTGTATTCAACAAAATTGTGGTGGAATCAGCGTTTCCTCCTGAATCACGCGCCGAAAAGTGATACATTAAATGGTTTACTTCAACACTATATCAAGTCTACAACATGTACCGCTATAATTACTAAGAAATACAGGCTTTTAGTCATGCCAAGTTTTGGCATTAAGACTCATGACTCATTTAAAAGGCTTGGAAGAAAGTTAACATGGGCCTGTCTATAGATCAAGACAGTAAAGACAAGGTGGTAGTTTTAAAATTTATTAATTTTCTCTTCATTTCCATACTTAAAATCGACATCAGAGAACTGATTTCCCCTCTTTTTAACTTTTTTGACCAGACTTCGGAAAGGAGGCTTCGAATGTGATTTTTTTATCAAATATTTTTTGTTTGTCGTAACATATTAAAAAAAAAAAAAGATTCAGTTTTGATTAAAATTTATTTTTCGTTTTGTAGTGACCTGTTTTAGTATCTTTGATATAAGTATAGACAAGATTTAACTACGAATAAGCTCTGGCGACAGTTTCATACGATAAATAGTGAATATAGAACTCGCTGACGACTTGTTTTCGTGTTTTCTGAAAACTATTGTTTCCTAAAAAAAAAGGGGGGGGGGCTTTAGTAGAATTTTGTGTAAAATCTAGAAATCCTAGACCTTTAAATGATAGTCTATGTTGGTATGAGGTAAAGTGACAGTTGTTTACCTAGACAGAAATTCAAAATAAACGAATATTATATCCTTCACTATATCCACTACTACTACAATTGCTGCTGCTATTATTGCTTTTGCGAGTTTTTACTAATGCTAGTAGCATAATATTACTTCTGCTGCTCTTATTTATTACTACTATCACTTCTACTGCTCCTATTACTACTATCACTATAAATAATACTATTTGTATTTCTACTACAACTATGACGTGCGTTCGAGGTCGAGAAGGAATCCACAATACAAAATTGAGGATTAAGCAAATTTGGTGAAATTCCTCGTAACAGAAACAAACAAGGGATGGTTTATTCAGGAATAAAACACTGTTCTCAAAGTATCTATCGGCGGTATCTTCACACTTATATCTCCTTTTATTGCCTTCTTGGTACATTAGTAATTTTTCTTACAGTAGGCGAATAATCTAAATAAAATATTATCCTTTCTTCGGTTGATGGTCCATTTGGCAACTTTTGTTAATGTTCCACCGCCCTTCTTACTACAATATACCACTATAAAACTTCCTGTATGAATTCTCATGTAACGATTACGATCACTCGCAAATTAAAAGTAAAAATTCCTATACTTTTCTTTATAGTCAATGAGGATTAATTATTTGATAAGTACAAGTGATCACACTATAGAATACGATATACGAATCCATCTGCGATCGTATGCTTACTTCCTGGGTTGACTTTCTGTTCAATACTCATGAAAGATAATAAACAATATGTTACAAGTAAGAGTGCTAAACGAAGATATAAACGTTAGTCTATTAAGAACATCTCCTAACAAAGATTATTCTAAAATACTGAGGCTAAACGGAAACTTTATTGGAGAATAATCAACTGATTCCAACCTACACATTTATTTACTAGCACTAACGTATTCCTGTTGATTCGGCTTTTCTCCTGACTTAATAACACAACAAAGTCTTTGGTTTTCTCCTCACTACCTTATGCAAATATTGGTTCTGAAATACCTATTGAATGTCACCCATTTGACATATAACTTTTCCAATAAAACGAAATGTCCTGCTTCAATTTTCACGACACTAGTAATTAAGCAATTTACGATGCCTGGTTACAGCAAATGTTTCACGGTACATCAAGCTAATTGTTTTAGACATCAGTTCGCACTCCTTCCTCGGACGACTACAGCGGCACTTATCGGAATCCTACTCATGCTACAAAAGTTTATGTCGTACGCACTCCCTGTGCTGACGTTAAGAAGACTATCTTCAGCGAAGTCCTCGGGTTCGGTGTCCGGAAACAATGTCTACGCATTACTTCCTGTGCTAACGTTACATTTCACTCGCGACGCTGACGTGAGTACGTTTGATTTAACCAGACAAACACCTGTTGACATGCCCGCACACCAACGACTTGGCTTGCGCTGTCGGGGTTACAGAAAACAAAAGTAGCAAACTTCAGGTTCACAATCGCTAACCACGGAGCTTTTCAGCAGTCCGGTGGGATTACAGCGAACTAAACCAAATGCGTTCAAAATTCAAATAATGATCCAACTGTCCTTGGCCTTGGTCTTGGACTATACCTAAATTCAATGTTGGTCTGTTTAAAGTAAACCATCTCCTTGATGTCTTTCAAAATTCTCATTAACTTTCATCGGCCTGTGAGGATCTGTTGTCCATGTTGTACCAGATTCCTTGCCAATTCACTTCTCTCATAGTTCGTACGTACATCTCGTTGCAATGTCGTGTAATTGTCCTTTTATAAAAATATTCCAAAAACTTTAAAATAATTCGGTAGCGAAGATCAACTTCTGGCGGGTAAAAACCAACATCCTCTGTCGGGCATCGGACAAACCATAGTTGCTTACGTAGTTAGTCTCCGTTCAGAAAAGTGTGATTTAATGGTTACAAATATTTGAACAGTGCTTGTGGGTGATGATGCATGTCACGATATCATCTTCTTTTATGTGCTAAAGTAAATTAAAATTTATTCAGTTCGTTATAAACTATTTCTATATATAATTGATATAACAATTTTTTCAAGGTACACGCTATATAGCCAGAACTAAATATATAGGTCTACTTATACTAACATTACTATTTATCATCAGCATCATGTTCATAGTTAGCCATTTTCTATCCACTGCTGGATGAAGGCATCTACCGTTATTTCCCTAAGGGTTTTTTCAGCTGCTATTCTCATTCATGTAGGTCCTGAGAAACGCTTAATCTTGATTACAGAATATACCCTTGTTTGCGATAGAATCCACTCATTTATCTTCCTGTTCCTCCTACTTACTTCTAGCATGGAGTTCTTCATTGCTCTTTTTGTAACTCCTAATCTTTGAGTCGTGTGTGCATTCCATGTCTACGTTTCACAGCTGAACTTCATCACAGGTAAGATACATTGATTATATAGACTGTGGGCTTAAGACAAATTGGTTGCTTGATTTTGAAAATCATGTTTAGCCTCATGCCATTTTGCATCTATTTACCTCATCAGTTATCTTGACATAGGATGTTTTCAGCTATCATTGGGTATGAAATTTTCCCTTCGTGAATATATATTTCTTTCTTTTCGGTATGATGATTGTCCATTCATTTTAAGTTCTTTTCAAGCTCTCAGTGTTCAGCTCTTCCATTCTGGTTTGTAGTTCTGCACTTTTGAAGCAACTAAATCGTCAACAATATTGAGAGTAATGTCCTCTATTGTCATGCAAGTTTCGGTTAAATTCTGTTCAATCATTCTCACGAGATACCTAAATATAGAATTAAAACTGATATCTCATTACCAGGAAAACAGTTAATAACTTTAAATATTTCTGATACTTTGGGAGTAATGCTTCTTCAATTCATGGGTACTTGAGATAAGGAAACTAACATGTTTCAACGAGTTTAAATCATGTTTTCCGACCTCTCCTTTGTTATAGATAAAGATAACATGCTTTCTATTTTGACAAGCTTCTTTGTCTCTCCCTCCTTATATCGCATACTGAAGACTGAATCGTTATTCATTAGTCGCTGTGATTTCTATGCAGACCCTTCACTCCTTTACCCATCAAAAGCCTTCTCGTGATTTGGAGAAAAGAATAAGATTATGATAAGTTTAGTTGCGATTGCGTTAAGCAAAACTATGTTCAGAGCTTAAGCCTATTATCATGAAAAATTTAATTATTTTAAAATTTTAATAAGACTAAAGGCTTTAGAGCAAGGTTTCTCAAACTATGGTACTTGTGCCAATACAGGAACGCGAACCTTCAGTTACTGGTACATAAAATTTATAGAAACATAAACAGTAAATATGTAAGTCACTTAACGCATTGTCACTAATTGAACGAGGAAGTATCTAAGATTCAGCTCAAGATCCTT
Organism: Lepisma saccharinum; assembly: GCA_022664845.1. Lineage (NCBI taxonomy): Eukaryota > Metazoa > Arthropoda > Insecta > Zygentoma > Lepismatidae > Lepisma > Lepisma saccharinum. Next base: position 56,858 of record JAGDQP010002730.1, on the reverse strand, counting down.
CAAAATAGGGGCATTTATAATGAAGGGTATGCAATAAAGCGAAAAATGTTATTTATCAGAAATTTGATTTCAGTATCTCGGACAAAATAGAACTCCAATTTTAAGATTGTGTAAGTAGCAAGCAAGATAAACTTGCTTACCAATAAACTTACCCCCTACTTTTGATACGGACATCATACATAGGAACAATGACTTAAACTTCACTTATAGTCCTTGTGCCAGACAAGTTGTTGGTATAAAATTGCGGGACCAGATGAAACTTTCAGCACTTGTACACTGGCATGTATAGAGCACGAAAATACGTGATAGACGTTCCAAAAAAGGTAGCTATCCTAGATGGCGGCCGACGCTATTTATTAAAATCAACATATCTCGGCTCTGAGTTATCCGATTTCGATCATTGATTTTTTCTAATGAAAGATATTTTTATTGGCTACATTTATGGTTATTAGCAATATTTTCGTAAATCTAATAGTTTTTCAGTTAAATGTAAAAAAGTTTCATTTTAGCCTAAAATATTAAATAAGAAAATATTTTAGGCTGAAACGACTGGTTTTAGATAAACCTATGCCCTTACACAAAAAATAGCGTGTAACCTAGGCTTTAATAAAAAAAGATCAATTAAATCCGACAAGTATAACCAGATATGGACAATTGTTTGAAAATTTCTGCAGTACGAGTTAGCATTATGGAGGCACTAATGCGGGTAGAAGCTACATGAAGATTAGGTATAAAACGGGGGGACCAGATAAAACTTCCAGCACCTGTACGCTGACATGCGTAGAGCACGAAAATACGTGATAGACATTCAAGAAATGTAGCTATCCAAGATGGCGCCCATTCAAAATGGCGGTTGACGTTATTTATTAAAATCAACATATCTCGGTTACGAGGTATCCGATTTCGAACATTCGTTTTTTTAAATTAAAGATATTTTTATTAGCTACATTTTTGTTTATGAGCAATATTTTCGTAATTTTTTTAGTTAAATATAAAAAAGTAGAACATAATTTCGTTTATGCAGGACTAAAAAGAAAAGCATAGGGTGCGTCAATTCAAGAATGTAAAAAATGAGTCTATATGAAAGCACGCCCCATGTTTTAGTCATACACTGATATTTTTGTTTTACTTTCTAGTCGAATTGTTCAAGAAAAGTAAGTCTGTCTTTAAAACGTTCTTTTTATTTTTTGTTGATGTAGTCGAAAAGCACAAGTTCAGAAAGTGCAAAATTTGTAGGTTTATGTAAAATCAACACAAAATATGTATCATAGAACAAAATATGTAAAATAAAATTAAAATATAATGATACTAGTCATACAGTTCATGGACATTTCTACTTTCCTGCGTTCTACATGATTGCAAATAGAATATGTAATTACATAAAAATTCTGGGTCTACTGATAAGAATACATACTTTCATAGTGGAACAGGGATAATTTCTAAGCTTGTGGATAGAATATTGAAAAATTTGTAGATCATTCAAAAAATCTGATTTTCCGTATCCTATTGAAAAATCTGTAAATCTAGATATAAATCTGTCGACCTGAGAAGGTATAAGACTTTATACTTTGTGGGTCTCTGCCTGCAACCAACTAGCCCAGCCTTATCTACGAGCCGTACTAGTGAGGACTGATTTTCATTCAATCTTGTGTTGGTTGCTTTGCTTCCGATTTGGGTGAGTAGCCAATTGAAACACATGTTTTATTGCGTGTTTTAATGTAAGGTAAATGTGACCTGTTTCAATTGGTTCTTCACCCAAATCGCACGCGAAGCAAACAACACAAGCTTTCATGTAAATTAACACTGAGTGTTCAGCATACCTGATGACGCGTTGGTACCGACCTGCCATCTGGCTCCGAAAGTTATGAGGCAACCTGTTGTAGATTCTTCTTGGGCTGTCCTAGCATACTCATAGAGTTAGTAATATAAATAGAGGGAACCTTAGGCTGTTTTGTTGGAGAGGGGAATGAAGCCAAGAGACGGAAGGGACGAGGCATTTCGGCCATATTGATTGGCCCCATATTTAGAGACCCTCTTTTCCGAGTATTGCCTCTCTGAGGTGCACTCATCCTCCTACAAAAAAATACCATCCTCACAGTACTCGGTATAGAGGGACTCTAAACATGAGGCCAATCAAGATGGCTGCCGATGAACCGTAATTTGGCTTCATGTGATGTCATGTATGTTCTCTCTATTTTCTTCCTAACTCTATGAGCATACTTGTGTGTGAACTATTGTTGTAGACAAATACACAGATCAGTCAAACGAAAAAAACAAAAGTGGTGTCCTAAAAGGGCAACTACAAAGGTAAATAACAATATAATCCGCATATTTTTACAGGCTAATTCCCCATAAACTTCCTGAAAAATAGACAACTCAAATGACACACGATAACTGTGGCGTTGCTCTATTTCAAGGATGATGTCGGGAAATAATGTCAAGCAGTGTCGGACTGGGCCCCCCAGGGCCCCGGCTGGAAGAGCAGTTTAGGAGTCGTATACACCCCGTAAAATACGGAATCGTCCCTTTCTCAGAGTTCTGTCCTGGTGTCCCATAAAGTTGCCGTAACGCTAAAATGTCCCGTGTTTTGTTTATGGAATACAAACTACAGGGTCAATAGTTGTTAATGAGGTCAGTCAAAAAACTAACATGATAGTTCATTGTTTCTCCCACAAAGTCATTTAATTTATACTACTTTCAAGTGACAGACAACACAGACAATAACTATTTTTGTTCGACAAATTTAGCGTTCAGTTGTAGTAGCAACATAAATAACCGAAGACCACACTATTCCAAAAAAACACTTTTTTGGTGTTCAGGATACAAAACAAAACAATACTTTTCCCATATCAATTAGAATTTTCCTGATCACATATGCAATTATGTTTAAAAACGAAATATTTTTAATGAAAATATTGTTTAGAATACGAAATAAGAAATATATAAGAAACGCTCTTTAATAAACACAGCTTTATTCCGAAATTAATAACACCTTTAGAATCCTAATTTAATGCACTTTCAAGTGATCTACTCGAAATTATGATTTGGAAACATTTACTTGGTCATTCCCTGGAGTGATTGGAGACCAAAAAATGTTCTTCACAACCTCAAAAAACTTCAGATGCCATATTGTATTTGCTACAACGGATAGGAAGCTCCCCGCTAAAGCTACGTTTCACAAAGCTCCAGACCTTTACGATAACTACATAAACTCATAGATAGTGCAAATACAGGGTAAGTCAAAATGATGGACCCGATTTCATAATTTTATTTTGTGAAATATAATGAACATATCTTAATGTGAGCTACGCGCAAGGAAAGGCAAAAGTTCAAAGTTTAGTTGAGTTTAGTTTATGTCCCGCGTGGTTGCATTGTCTACCGCTACGCGGCGCTGGAAGCAGTTAACGAAAATGGCGCTGACTGGAGAGCAGAAATCGTTCTGTGTGCTGGATTACCATGTAAACAACTCTGTGATGAGTGTTCAACGGCATTTCCGTACCAAGTATGGCAGAGACCCACCTACTGGAAAAA